>QXTE01000170.1:852854-1106927 GCA_003942145.1 Platysternon megacephalum
GACCCCCCCATTCACACCCTGACTCCTGCAACCCCCCACAATGTGCGCCCCCCCCTCACCTCCTCATTCCGGCTCCATCCCTATCGGAGCCCGGCGCAGGCACCGGATCCGCGGGCCCGGGGGGCGGCGGGCGGCGGTGCGGGGCTCGGCATCCTGCGGCCGCCGGGACAATGCGGGGCCAGCTGCGGCGGCTGCTCCGGCCGGGAGCTGCGGGGCTGGGCTGGGGCAGCGCGGGGTGTGGGGGGGGGGGAGCAGCCTGCTCAGTGCTGCCCCCTCCCTGTCCTGCCCAGGGCTCTGCCCCTCCCCCCGCAAGCCCCCTCCCCAGGGATCCCCTCCCTCCCTCTCCCCCCGCAAGCCCCCTTCCCTCCTCCCCCCATCTCCTGCCTCCTCCCCTCCCTCTCCCCCCGCAAGCCCCCTCCCCTCCTCCCCCCATCTCCTGCCTCCTCCCCTCCCCTCCCGCTCCCCCCAGGGTCCTCCCACCCCCCTTCCTCCCCTCTGCTCCCGCCCCCAGCTCCCCCCATCCAGCCAGAAAGGGGCTGGGGGCAGCGACCAATGGGCCGCGAGATGCTGCCTCCTGCCTGGCTCAGCTCATCAGCTGTGGCCTCCCGGCCCAGGGGCTGGTGGTGAGAAGTGCTGAGATCAGCCAGAGCCCTGCAGAGCACAAAGCCGGGGGGGGGGGTGCACCCCCCCAAGCCCCTGGAAATCCCTCCATCCAGGTCACTTCCAGCGGCTCATCCCTTTGATCTGGTTCCTCTCCCCTTTCCTGGGGCGGGGGAGCTGTAAGTTCCTGGGTTAACACAACTGGGGGGGAGGGGGGGGACGCTCTCTGGTGACCACGGAGATTCCCCGCAACGCACCCAAAGGCCGGGGTGCCGGCACCATGTGTGTAGCTGGGGTGCTGAGAGCCACTGAACCAAGCTGCAAAATCTGTCCCTGGGGAAACCGCCTCAAGCCAGGGGGTGCGGCAGCTCCCCTGGTGCCAGCACCTCTGCCTCAAATGCTGCCCCCCTTGGAGTTTGGGCCAAACACACCATGAGATCCCATCACAGAAAGAATTGAGGTCCCAACCCTGCAGCAAGGGGGAGACCCCGGGCCCACACCGAGTTCACACCAGAACCAGGCCTCAAGTCACAACCGTCTACAGTAGCTGGAATTAAAGTCCACGGGAGATTTCCCATTGGCTTCACGGAGAGAAGGCACCCCTAGCTCCCAGTGAAATGTAAGCACACAACAGCTGGAGGGTGGGCCCATGGGAATGGGAGGGGCACAGAAATAGGGGCTGGGAAAAAACACAGTGAGGTGAGCTGCAGAATAACCTTTTACCACCACCCATCAGGACGCTGCAAAACAGGGACAGGGGCTCTCTCTCTGTGCCTCTGAAAAAGCCCAACGGTCAGAGATTTCGTCTGAAAAGTGGAAAGGATTTTTTTTTTTTTAATGCACCTTTAAATCTTCTCTTGTATGGCTTAAAAACAGCAATATTAGCCCATTGATTGTTTCAGGTGATGCGGGGTGGACGGCTGAAGCAACCATATCCCCTGGGATACAGTGATTCGGGGCTGTGGTTGACGAGGGGTTCTGTACTTTGAGTCCATTTCTGCAGTCACAGCGAGGGGTGCCCCCTTTTAGGAAGGAGGTGGGCGCATCTGCCCGGTGAGGTGGGGAGGCCGTTCAGCGTGGACTATATTTTCTGGGGGAGTGAAATGCCCAGGGGGGTCCGTAACGCGGAGTAGTTTAAATGATTTAATGCAAATGTGCCACGGACAGAGTTGTACGTTCAACACCACGAGGGGTGGAGACGTGCTTCTTACAAAAGAAAACCGGGGTTCAAGACCAAATTATTGCAGAGGGTTGTTTTGGGGTGGTTGTTTTTTTAAAAGCGTCTGAAGGCAACTGTGTCATATACACACACACACACGGAGCAACTCTGCTCCTGTTCCACCCTCCTCCCCTTCCACTCCTGCATCACATCGCAGGAGCAACACACAAAAGCCAGCCGCAAGCCCCTGAGAAGGCAGCAGCACATGGGCAGCTCCGGGGCCTTTAGCCTGTGGCCTGGCTCGGCCTGGCTGAGGTGGTTCTGGGATTGCCTATATTATTTCCCAGAGAATAGGAGCCTGTGATTTGCGTAGAACCAGCTGCTCCCATGGGGCCAGGTCTCCATCTACTACATTGTGTTAAAGGAAGCCAAACATACCTTGAATACTTCCCCACAATTACTTTACCGTGCAAAAATAAAACATAGTTACTCCAGGGATATCATGTTGATGGGAGGTGACCACTATTAAGACATCAGCTGCTCTATGAAAAAGTTTGATAGCCTGTGTAATCGTTCCATCCATCCTCTTCATAGTCTGCGGGACTACTGGACGACACACACGCCCTTCTCCCTGTCCAATAATTCACCTTCTTCAGGTCAATTTCAATCCAGAATGCTTTGCAGGTGCCTCGGGGTTTGGCTTCTAACTCTCCCCCCCCCCCCGTGCCCTCTCCCTCTCTTTAGTAACAAAACACACAAGCTCCTATTCTATTTTATTACACCAGATCAATTTCCTTTTTAATACAATCAGATCACAATGAGGTTTTCCACACCCAAGACCTCTCTCATTTCCCTGGGATAACAACATGTTTTCCTCTTAAGAAGCTAGAAGAGAAACAGATTTAGACCAACCCGTGTGTTGTAGCACACACAATATTCCTCCAGGTAGGCAGATAAAGGCCTGGAAAAGAAGAAATTAATCCTTTTTTTTAATGTCATCTCAGTTCCAGCCAGCCCTGTTTGGCTAGATCTTTAGAGATGGAAGAGAGTGGAGGCTTTAGGGAAAAGGAGGGAGGGAAATGCCTCATCTTTACATTTTAATTATCTTCCTCTGACTCCGTGAAGGCGATGCTTTAAGACACATTTTTTGCCTTTGGAGTATTGGATTACAGAATGTGTCTATTAGCAAAAAGATTTCTGCAGGAAGATAGCCCAAACGTCATATAAGGGCTTTACTACCTCCTGAAGCTGTGCAGAGAACGGAAATGTCTTTTGGCAGAGAATGTCGAGATTTTGACATGTATTTTCATTCCAATTAGGCGTAAACCCCAAAAGTTCAAAATTTTCCACGAAAGAAAATTGCAGAAAAATTTCATTTAGGATTGATGGAAATGTTTTATTTGCAACAAAATTGAAACATTTCATTGTGAGTTTGATTTGTTATTTTATTTTATAACAAATACATTTTGAAATGAAAAGGATTTCAAAAGGAAAAAAATCAAAATGTTTAATTCCAACAATGTCCAAACGGGATATTTTGAAATTGGGGGGGGGGAAAAAGGGAGAAAAAGGTTTTGCCAAAATAAAATTTTGGCAGAATTGACACCATTGATTTAGCTGGATCTGTATTCTCAACCCGAAGATTGTTCCATCAAAGTTCTTCTGACCACCTCTACCTCTCCACATTTTGCAGAAGATGTTACAATTGAAGATGCATTTCGCTCACACGCAGAATTTTTTAAATGCAGTTCATCTGCATTCAAATATTCTCATTATTTACTTAATTCTCTGTCTCGGCAATAATACACTTTTGGGGGTGCAAAATTGAAGAGTGACAAATGAACGGACCATTATTTAACACACATTGGGCCAAATTCATCCCTGGAAGTGCACATGGACATAACAGTTTGAAACACCCGGTGCTCAATTCTCCTGTCACTTATACTGATGTAAAACAGGAGCAGCCCCACTGAACCTAATGGAGTTACAGCCGAGAAAAACTGGCGTAAATGAGACGAGAACCTAGACTCATACAGGCCACTGGGTGCTAAATCTGGAGCCATGAAAGGCTAACGGCCGTCCCCAGCCATTCAAAGGTTGCCCCAGCAGATAATGATCATATGAAAGCAGCATTGGAACCTGCAAGTCTTTAATTTGATCTAAAAACACAGGGTCTGATTCTCCATCGCTGTGCTCGTGTGCAATCCCGTGCACCACGTCTGGAGTGACATGCTCACTTGGTAGCATTTTTATATTCGCTTTGCACAGGAGCAGACGGCTGCCCAAGCTGCAGCACGTCAGAGAAACCGGCCTCGGCGCTTCCAGGCTACCCAGGACATTTTCCAAGATCCAGGCCGCGGTTGGTGACTTGTCAGAGTGACCTACATGGCTGAGGGGCCATCCGGAACGGACGGTCAGTACCGGTGTGTGGGGTGCGGAGAGCGGCAGTTACAACCTTCCCCTGTGAAGAGCTTAGACTGTGTATCCCCTAGTTTCCCCAGCACATTGCCCTAAGAGGAGAGATGCCAGAGAAATCGACCTCAAAACCATCACAGTCCATCCTCCTAGCTCCAGCTCTCTGGACCGCTCTCCTCTCACTCAAGTCTCTCCCTTTGATTCTTCTTCTTCCTTATCTAGTGACTGGAGACCTCGTCTGGCTTCACTGGGGACTTCCATCTTGTTGATTGGTTTGTTGCCTGTTTGGTAGCAATTAAAACAAAATCAGATGGCTGATATGTTCTGTGCGTCCACGACATAAGAACATAACATAAGAACGGCCAGATTGGATCAGACTAATGGTCTGTCTAGCCCAGTGCCCTGTCTTCCAACAGTGGCCAATGCCAAATGCTTCAGAGGGGGTGAACAGGCCCGGGCAATTTATCAAGTGATCCATCCCCTGTGGTCCAGTCCCAGCTTCTAGCAGACACTTTGCCATGTTAATTGGGAAAGGAAGGTCAGAGCTCCTTGCTGAATTCTACCCAGACTCCAGGGTTAGTTCCTTGGCTTCAGCCACCAGAGGGGGTATCAGCTGAAATGACAGACACAACCACAAAAGAGTCCTCACGCCTGATCAAAGTGGGCGCTAGACAAAAACAACACACACTCAGAAGTTACAAAACAGGAACACAGCAAACACATTCTGCGCCCCACCCCCACCCCATTCATACACATCCCTAACCACACAGCAGAATGTAGAGGAGACAGAATCCTAAAAGCCCTTCTCCCACCAGGAAGTCCTGAGAGCATCTATCGAAATGCAGGGCTAACCCTCCATCACTTGAGAGTCTCTTAAGGCTTGCTATAGCTTTGATAGGACCCTTAAAAGAGCAGCTGGGTTGGTGGACTGGGGCGGGGGGAATAGGTTGAGGTAGCTAAAGGTGTAATTGTTTTGATATCCCTGGAGCATCCATATTGGTGGCATTTCACATGAAGAATTAAAACTCCTTAATCCTAATGGACCAAATTCTGCCATCCTTACTCACCCCAAACACCCACTCAGCCCAGTGGGGGTTCTGCATATCATTGCTGGATCGCCAAGTGCTTTATGGACAAGGACTAGCAACATTTTCCCCTTTTCATAGCTAGGGCAACCGACTAGCCCATGATCAGAGGCGGAGTTGGAACCAAACCCCCCTAGTCCACTGGCTCCTCAACCCACCCACAGGACCACACTGCTTCTCTACTTAATGCCCCTAGTAAGTGGTGATGTCCTGCAGGTCGCCCCTCTGGACGGATGACTGCCTGTAGTTGGAGGAAACAATTTCCAACCTGCCTGAATGACCAGAGGGTAGTGTAGTGAGGGTATTCCCCAGCTCGCTGCACATCATTAATATAGCATTAAAAAAAACCCTGCCTGACAAATATTCAATCAAGGAGAAATTACTAGTAACCATCCAGATATTGCTGCAATCAACATATGAATAGCTCTGAAGACAGTAAGCAAATATGATGCAGCACCAAGGTGTGTACAGAGCTTTCACTGGACTCCTCTTGGAAGCTCGGCTTCTGTTTGGTAAGCCACTTCCAACCATAAATCAGACAGAAGCGCCTTCAAGTGCCAGCTGACATCCCTTCCCCGCACTCTCTCTCTATCCCCCACCCCCCTCCCTGAGCCACACTTTGAAAAAGAGGATATTTTTAGACCAATGCACAGAAACCATCCTACGGAGAGTCCAACCAGGATGAAAAGCTGCCGCTTCCCTACTCCATCAACATATGAAACACAAGTCTTGCGCTGAAAGCCTAACCAGAGATGCCTGCACGGATCTATTATCATTATTACTATTTGTTAGGTGTCTCCCAGTAGCACCATGGAGCCTTAGTCAAGGACCAGAACTTCATCATGCTAGGCACTGTACAAACCCACAAGACACAGTTGCACCAAATTAACTAAAGCTGAGATGCTGCACTGACAAATAAGATCTATGCCAAGAGATGGAAAAGAGTGCGACTGGTTACCTTAGAAAGGAGATGAATGACAGGGGACATCATAAAATAGATCAAATAGTGGTCTAGAGAAGGCAGATTTGGGGTGTCGGTTCTCTCTGTCTCAACATAAGAGCAAGGGGACATTAAATGAAATTAAACACTGGCAAATTCAAAATAGGTAAAAAATACTTTTTCATACAGTGTAATTAGACGGTGGAACTCACTGCCACAGGAAATCATTGAGGCCAGGCATTTAGCAAGGCTCAAAGAGGCTTAGAGGCTTATATAGATAACATGAATATCCAGAGTTGTTATAGTAAATGCCAACGTAAATTCTAGACGGGACATTAAACCTAATGCTTTAGAATATAAGCCAATCTCTAGCTAAAGAATTGAACAGACCTAATGCAGGGGGCAGATTATTCCACATCTGCCCAATGGGTGCTGGCCACAGTCTGACACAGCATGCTGGGCTAGATAGAGCTTAGATCTGATCCAGTCTGGTAATGCCTATGTTCCTATGATTACAGTAGTGGTGCAACTTTGTGTGTGGACAAAAACGATGCAAGAAAGTCCACATACCAAGTTGCACTGGTTGAACTAAATTGTTGCAACAATATGTCTTTTGTTAAACCAGTGCTACTTCGCATTTAGATCAGGCCTCTAGCTATCCCTGAAATTTTCAGAGTGATGCTTAGCACTTATATAGCAGCTTTCCACCCAAAGGTTGGATGGCACTTTACAAAGCATGGTCAGTTTTATTATTTCCATTATATAGTTGGGGAACAGAGGCACAGAGATGTGAAGCAACTTGTCTGAGCTCAGACAGACTCTCTGCAGGAAATGACTAAGTCATTTAAATTTGCTGTGCCTCGGTTCTGCATCTGTAAAATGGGTATAATAATCCTTTTGTCTGTCTTGTCCATTTAGATTGTGAGCTCTTTGCAGCAGAGACTGTCTCATGGCTTTTTCTGTCTGTGCAGTGCCCAGCAAAATGGGACCCCGACCTCTGTTGGGGGCCTCTAGTTACTACTCTCGTAAAAACAATGTATAGTAATACTAATCATAGCAACCTATAAAATGGGAACCTGACATTTATGGTGACTCTGGGTTTCACTAGGCATAAGCTGCATTTTATTAAATTGGAAAGCAGGATTCCTAGACCTGCTTGGAGAGTTCAAACTCACCTCATTAGCCACAGAAATGCTGCATTCTAACCACAGGGCTGCACAATTTATTTTCACAAATCACTCCCCATGATTCCTCTAAAAAAAATAAACTGCTAATCAAAAGTCTGAATTCATTAATTCTCTCTCTGTTTGATCAGTGATAGAAACCATCAGCAGAAATCTATGCTGACACCTCCCTCTTAACAACACTGGGGTTTCTCTTGATCCCACAGGGAAGCTGACATTCCACAAATCACATTAGGGTTTAACAACAAAATATGATAATCCCAGGTCCATGGATTTTTGACATGTGATGCCTAATATTTTCTCCCAGCCCTTTGGTTCACGAAGGGGTGACATATCGCCAGCTCAGCTTACACTTCTGCAGGCCGTGAGCAGCTGTGCTTGGAAGAAGGGTTTACACACTAGGCAAAAATTATTAAATGCCAAGCAAGAAACATTAACTGAAGAGGCCTCTAATTATGAAGTGTCCTTGTCCACTAGGGATAAATCCCTGCTGGAGGGCATTTAAAATATGATCACAATTACGCATCTATGAGGTTGTTCCACCAAGGCTCCCAAAGTACTTTGCAGGCATCTAGTCTGTGGGGCAGATATGAGCCTTATTTTACAGACAGGGAAACAGAGGTGGGAGGCCGGTCTTGTGGTGCAGGCACTTGTTAAAGCGCTTTGAGCTCTATGGCTCCATATACAAGCTAGGTATCAGTGTTCATGGTAGCAAGGAGAAGCCATGGGAAGAAAAGAACCCCTCTCCCACAAAGCCCGGTGAAAGACGAGGTTTTGGGATGAACTGGGATGTAATTGGAAGTGCCTGGCAGCAGAAAATCCCTCATTTCTGTATCAAAACCTGGAGGTTACTCGAGAAGAGAGGTTTGTAGAAGGATTTAAATCCCAGCCTTGGTCGGTTTCTGGTGCTTTGCTCTGCTAATCACAGTAATTGGGAGCCTGCCTAGGGCTCAGGGACACAGCAACAGACAGGATTCAGTTAAACCCAGCTTCTGCTGTGTGTGTCCTGCTAAGAAACATGTGGTGGGTTTGTCGTTCAGCTCGGGGCTCTGTACGCGGAGAGGCTCAAGGGACCCCTTCCCAGAATGCCAGCGTACACACTGAGTTGTTTTCATAGAGCCTTGACCCCACAGAGTTCCTGGAATTCAGCTAAAAGCCGAGTGCACAAGAATAAAACCAGACGGCCCAGAGGATTAGCCTTGCTGGAACATGCTTCCTTCATGTCAGTGGAGCAATTAGCATGATCAGTTTCCCTCTCACTGACTATTTCACTCTACACACCTCTAAAAAAAGGAGAGCAACATAAAGTAACAACATACTCCGTGTCTTGTCCAAGTGTGCCAGCCAGTTCCCAATGGAAAACTCCCCTTGACTTTGATTCAGGCTGGATCACACCTTTAGAGCTGAAGCTTTTCAGAATGGCCGTATGTCCACCCATTTTCCCTAAATTCGGGTGTGTTTGGAGCTGGGGACTTAGGCCCATTCGTGCCACCATGAAGTATGCGCTGTGAGCCGTCCCACTGACACGTCTGTGCAGAATTGGGGCCTGTGATCAAGGCAAAAGATCCCGCCGTGAAATGAGGATCTGGCTCTGAACTGTTCATGGGTTTCAGTTCCGATTCAGCTTCTACCCTTTGGGGCAAGAGAATATTTGCAAATTGAGGAGTGATTCATATAGAAGGGTGCTCCTAATGGACGACAACCAGCATCACACCCCACCACTATCGAGCAGTTTTCCATTTTCAGAGCAATTCTCAAATCTGAGTTAAGGGTTATGGGCAAAGCAGGCAAGTATTCAACGGATGGAGAAACTGAGGCACAGAATGGCAAGGCAACTTGTCCAAAGCCACGGAGGGAGTTAGGACCAGATTTTCCAAGCAACTTTAGGCACCTAAAGCTGCAGATAGGTACTTCTGAAATCCCACCAGGTGCCTAAGTGAGTTGGGCACCTAACTGCTGTTGATTTCAAGAGGAGGGAGGTGCCTAACTCATTGGGATGTTATAATAATTCCCATTGTCAGAAATGAGATTTGAAGGAAGGGAACCTTGAGTCCCAGCCCCACGTTCTCACCCCAGTATGCCACGCAACAGCAGCTTGTGCAGGAGGCGCAATCTTCGTGCCACAGCGTTTTATATACTGCAGGTGTGTACAGGACCTACATCGATTTGTACTTTTAAAAATATATTTTGCATGCTCCCGGCCCCCGAGCCTGTGAGCAGGACCAAATACAGGGAACCCTGGGCCCACCCAGAGCTGTTTGCAGCATTAGGGCCATACTGAGTATTTTCAACAATTTTGCATCTGAAAAATCAGAGAAAAGAAATCCAAACCAGAATAGCAAGGAAATAAACGCAATGAATCAGCAACAGCGTGGGAACAAAGACCTCATGGATGGTGTCAGGACAAACCTGCTCATCTGGTTGTGGGCCTGGCCCTTATAATGCTAAACAAGCAAAACAGGGTCTTGGGACAGATTCGGAGCAGCACTGGAAACCTGTCTTTGGAAACCAGGTAGAGAACGCGCCCAACGTCAGGCCTCTTGTAGGTAATTTCTAGCCCTTCCTGCATGGAACGGTTGCAAGACTAGGATGTTGATATTTCTGGTATAGAAGGCATTGAGTGTCCCAAGAGGTTATTCAAGGGCTTATGTAGCAGGGTCGCCTTAGGAGTCGAAGAACTTGCTTTGCAGTTCTGGCCTCTCGTGAAGCACAGGTTCGAAGCCTGACAGCCTTGTCTCACTTTAGGGTAGAAGTGCAGAATCCCCTGTGTTTACTTTACGGGCATTTTAAAATGGGACCTTAAAAGCTGAGATCTCGGAAGCTCTAAAGATCCTGTGAGTTCCTTCTGATTAACAGTATTCTTCTCCATCTTTTGTTGCAGGGACTCAGAAGACTGCCAATATTCAGAGTTCCTGGAAGGAGGAGATTCACCTGCACCCCTGTTGCTGCCTCACTGTAACACAGACACACTGGCCTGGTCTAGGACTCAGAGTGGAGGACTTGAGAGCTAGGTTCTCAATGCTGGTTCGTCTAATGCTGCCTTGCTGCGTGGCCTGTACCTCACCATGTCTCTAAAATGGGAGTCACAAAAGGTTGTCTTCGCTGCAGACTTAAGTCCAGGTATCTGCACTGGATTTACTCCTCTCCAGTTGGCCTCTGTCCCACAAATACAAGCACACATTCATTGCAACTCTGGGACCCATCGAGCCTCCCTGACTCAGGATCTGGTGTCTCTGTAAGGGTGACAGTAATTAACCAGGGGAACAACTTTCCAGGGGCTGTGGTGGGTTCTCCATCACTGACAGCTTTTAAATCACGACGGGATGTTTTTCTACAAGCTTCTGCTCTAGGAATTATGTTGGGGCAGGTCTCTGGTTTGTGTCAGACAGGGGCTCAGCTTAGATGTCACAATGGTCCCATCTGGCCTTGGAACCTATGAATCCGATTCCCTCCCATGAGCAATTCGGTTCAGCCGTCCTTCTCCTGCACACAGCTTTTCTTATCACCTCAACCCATCCTAAAAATTGTTTAGGGCCTAAGAGCAGCCTGTAGGAAGCAGTGCTGCCCAATGGCTATGGGCACTGGATTGGGACTCAGGATACCAGGGATTTATTTCCATCTCTGCCAGTCAGTCACGCCACCGCTTGGTGCCTCCGTTTCCCCATTTGTAACGTAGCTTTGTATCTTACCTGTAAGGTGGGGATAATGATACATCTGAAAAGTGCCCTGAGGTCAGTGGCTGTAGAGAACCTGCTCTGTGTTATGAGAGGGGTGTGTGCAATGTACAGGTCTGTCGCCTCTTAGGCACATTTAACGTGCGACTTCAGCTTTACGCGGTCGGCAAAAACAAAAACAAAAAAAGAGAAAAATAACAATTTAAATACTGTTTCTGTAGGGCGGGCGATTCCGCCCACCATTACACTCAATGTAATTTTGACTATATGCGGTTTTTGCTTTAGGCGCTGACCGCGGAACGTAACCCCAGCGTAAGATGAGACAGACCTGTACCTGCATCCCAGGAGAAGAGTCGCCATGGAGAGTGGTTACCAGCACTGCAGGAACGTGAGCTGGCTAGAGGGGTGAAGTCCTGGCCCTTGCCTGAAGCTGCCTAGAACACGTCAGTACAACTCACATTACTATCCCATGGCCCAGTTTTCCCCATCTGTAAAATAACAGCAGCTGTGGATGAAAGCTCCCCTACCCCCGGTGGGGCTGTGACGTCTGACAGAGGAAAGGTTGTGAGACTGGGGAAGGACCAGCGAGGGTTATTTTCCACTTTTCAAAGTTAAACGTCTCTGCCAATTTCTCCTTTTCCGAAGCACGGATAATAATAATATATGGAGATATACCTATCTCATAGAGCTGGAAGGGACCCCGAAGGGTCATCGAGTCCAGCCCCCTGCCTTCACTAGCAGGACCAAGTACTGATTTTGCCCCAGATTCCTAAGTGGCCCCCCTCAAGGATTGAACTCACAACCTTGGGTTTAGCAGGCCAATGCTCAAACCCCTGAGCTATCCCTCCCCCTGGATAGTCTGGATCCCCCCGGTGACGGAGCATGGGAATCAGTAGAGAGGCAGAGACAGCGTGAGGCCAGTCCCAAAGCCCCCCAGCGACGCTGTGAGCTGCGGGGGAGAAGGGGCAAGGACCTAAAGGTGAAAGGGATTCTGATTTGTTTGTTTCAAAAAAGAGAGACAAAAATTGCACCTTCAGGAGGCAGATGGAGGGCGATCAAGCAGCAGAAAGGTGGCGTGCTCCAAGAAAGGGGTAATCTCCTCCCTGTCTGGAGCAGCACAGACCCCTCGTGCGCCGCACGCTGGAAGGTGCACAGGGAGTGCAGCTCGGACCTCATCTGCCAGTTTCCCCAGCCCTCCAAGCTGGACGCCTTTGGTCCACTTTGTCGAGAGGCTGCTGCTGGTAAATTGGGGACTCAGGTGGGGAAGCGGCCAGAAAGACAGCACAGCACAGCCGCCAGGAAAAATCTTCCCCGGCCCCCAACTTGCTCGTTCAACTAGACAAGGATCCATCTACAGCTTGTTTTAAAGCACCAGGCCGGAGCGGAAGGTTGATTTACGCATCACATGGCTCAAGCTATTTTAATTTGTCTGATTTATTAACAGTACATGGAATTACAGAGAGCTGTCGATTTAGCACGAGCTCAGTCCCTGCATCCTTTCCACTTGCTCTCTTTCTCCGGGGGGCGGGGGGGGGCTCGGGGCTGCCTGCTTCCTTACAACGAGCTCACACCTACCAGAGCTCTTAACCAACGTGATTTCACGGTGGAGCTACTTTTGCAGCTACAGGACTTTAAAAAAGCCCCTCTCAGAGCCAGCGGTCACGCCAGCGTGTGCAATGGGATTTTCTACTTGCACTGAGCTTTTAGGAACCAGCCTGCTTACAAGGAAGCGCAGCTAGGACGGGAGACGTGGATCTGACCCTTTGCTTTTCCCAGCCACTGCAGGGTCCAACTCCCTGAACACTCCCTTCCTCCCCACTCATCGCGAGATAGTAAAACCAAGCTCTGGCCCACGCAGCTCCACGCCCTGGAATGGAGGAAAACGCTGTTTGCTAACCAAAAATGGACGGGGGGGGCTGGTTGTGGCCATACAATCCCCGCGTGGCCTCCTAGGAGAGCACAAAAGGGGTTTAACAGCTTCACCTCCCACATCTGGTTGTGCTTAACATTTGTGTAGCTAATGGGGCTGTTTGGGGGTTGTTGTTTTTTAAGCCTAGCACATGGAGCAGGCAGAACGCTGGAGCCAGAGGCCCTGCAGCGCTGGGAAAGGGATTCCTCAGCCAGGTCGTGCACGCTGCTGGATACAGCTAAAGAGATCTAGGTCCCCACATGCAATAAAAACCGGCGCACCCCCCCCCACATACACAATGCAAGAGTGAGAAGCTGCCTCAATGCCCTTCCTTCCCCGCAAAACTGGGGAGAGACAATAACTAGCCTCGTTGTTTGCTACAGCAGTGGCTCCAGCCCCCTGCGTCCTGTTGCCCAATTTGACCGGGGGGGGGGGGGGGAATGAGGGGATTATCTATCCCAATTTTGCAGAAGGGAAACTGAGGCCCAGGGAGATGGAAAACCAGATTTTCCAGAGCTCGGTGCCCATTGAGGCACCTAAACAAGATGGCCACATATGCTCTGTCTGGAGCGGGGAGGGGGCTCTCCATTGTTCTTAACGGGAGCTGAGGGCTCTCGGAACTCTGCCCTCTCATGGACTTGCCAAGGCCCGGAAACAAGTCTGTGGCAGGGCCGGGAAAGGACCCACATCCTCATTCCTTGGCGAGCAGGGGGCTCCTAACCGGACTGATGCAGCTGTGGTCGTTGTGATCACTGGGCCCTCTGGGTTACCCTAATTGTGAGCTCAGCCACGGGCAGCAAGTGTCAGTCCATAAAATGTCACAGTAACCGATCACAACACATGTAAATGGGAAAGGTGCAGAAGAGAGACAGACAGGCTGAATTAGGCCCCACAAAAAGCCCCCCTGATCTAGTTCAAGGACTGTGGCTGGCCAACAAGAACAGGGAGAGCCCAGAAATCAATGAACCGAAACAGGCGTGTGGGAAATTAGGCCAAACTGGCAGACAAATTAATGGGGGGGATGGGCTATTCCACCCTCACTCCCTCCTGGGGTCCCTACAGAAAAGCGACTTTTGGGGGGAAAGCTGGCTGCTTCACCGCTGGCTGGTGGAGAGACGCACCCAGATGGTATTGCCACCTCCACCGGCTCTGGCTTACCCCCAAATACCGCCTGGGAGGTGAGACTTTGTCAACCCCCAACCCCCACTGCAGTGGGTCCTTTTCCTTCCCCACCTTATTTCTTCTCTTGCCTAGCTCTCTCCTTTTGCCTTCTGTCTAGTAAGAGTCTGGCTCTACCAGCCAGGACGGTATATTTTGCAGCGTATATTTCTGTGAGCCTGTGGCCGGAAAGAGGCAGCTAAAAGCAATGCCCTAGAAAGCCGGAAGCTGGTATGAGCTTTGCAGGGTGGGAAGTGGCTGATAACGCCATGGGCAGTGCCTGGGCTTTTTCAGCAGCAAGGCTGCTAGGACAAGTCAATGCTAGAGACAGAAGTCGCATTTTCTATCTTTGCTGTTCTTTTCTGCCTCTCCCCATTGGGTGTGTGTTCATCTCGTTTTGTCTTAAAGAAAGCAGGATCCAACTGTACCAACAGCCCATCTCAACCAACTTCTCTCGTCCCCAGAAGGACAGTTCTTATCTTTAACGCCAGCTGACGGACTGTCAGACAAGGAGGGTTTCTTTCTAGACTCTCTTCAGCTTAGGGTGACCAGACAGCAAGTGTGAAAAATCAGGACAGGGAGTGGGGGGTAATAGGAGCCTATATAAGAAAAAGACCCAAAAATCGGGACTGTCCCTATAACATCGGGACATCTGGTCACCCTACTTCAGCTAAAGGGAAATGCTTTAACCTTTGGGCTCCCCCTCTTTCTGTATCTTTAATAAAGGCTAAAAGATGGTTAACGGTGTGTTTGCCCTGGTACTAAGCAGGCTGAGGTCAGCCTCAGAAACGGGGTTTAGTTAAACCGCTTCTTGTCCTGGATCCATTCCCAGCTTCCGTGTCCACACTTCACGCACTGCACCAGCACAGCTGCGCCACTGCAGCACGTCAGTGTAGACACGCCCTGCGCCGACGGGAAGGGGTCTCCCATCGCTGTCGTTAATCCACCTCCCGGAGAGGTGCTAGAATTGTGCTGCCAACCTAGGGCGGTCTACACTGGGAGTCAAGTCAGCACAGCTGCGTCTCTCGGGGGGCTGGAGTTTTCAAAGGAGTCGATGGATGAAGTCTTCCGCCGACCTCGCTTCCACCTCTCGGGAGGTGGCTTAACGACAGCGATGGGCCTCGGTCGCTGTAGCGCGTGTCGACGCTGACGCGCGACAGTGGAGCCGGAAGGACCAGAAATCCCACACTGCACCGCTGCAGCGTTTAAAGTGTAGCCATATCCGAAAATGTCCCTTGGTTAGCTACATGTGCGAAGGGAAGGCAGGACCGAGCCCCTCGGTTTTACATCCCCCAAACAAGATTAGTCTATTACCTATTTGAAAATAACTCATGCTAATTAAAAAAAAAAAAAAGTGCAGTTAGGGACAAATTAACCCCTAGTGACGGCAATGGGGTCACACGCTGGGCCAGTTCCTCAACGGGTGTAAATCACATAGGTTGACTGACTGCAATGGAGCTATGCTGCTTTACTCCAGCTAAGGACGCAGCCCTTAGTGTTTAATCCCCTCGAATCCTGCCTGATTTAGCAACAGTGGCAGCAGAATTCAAGCAGCGTTCTTCACACACAAAAGAAAAAGATTTATCTAGAGCGGCTAAATCCACTTAGGAGAGCTTTAGGGGCCATAAATTGATTGCACTGGGGACACAGCCATGGGAACAGGAAACAGCTCCTCACTGAGCTGTCCGCCCTTCTTCTGAATCACGACTGGAGCTGGCTTGAAATGTCAGTAAACACACGCGTGTGCACGCGCGTACACACACAGATCAGAATGAGATTGCTGGATCCTTGCTGGGGACACCATCTCTTACTTTCCTAAAGCCCTTTCTCACACTAAGGAGGAAAAAAAGCAACTCTGCGTTCTAAGGTCTGGTCTAACCACAGTTTTTGTAGTGGTGTAGCAATGGCTGTTAGGAGTGTGATTTTTATCATTATCGATAAAGCATTGCAGTTATATCATGGATGCAGTTATTCCGGTATAAATGTGCTTATTCCCAGATCCATGGTACAAATACAGTTGAACTGATGTAATTGCATCAGAGGCAGTTCAAACCCTCACTGTTGAAGCAGAAATTAAGAGGTTTTCTTAATCTTGAGTGCTAGTTTCCAGTTCAGCATCTCTGAGGGTGAGATTATCTGTATTCAGTGTTTGATTAGACATAGATTTGCGCATTTTATTTTATTTTGCTTGGTGACTTACTTTGTTCTGTCTGTTACTACTTGGAATCACTTAAATCCTACTTTCTGTATTTAATAAAATCACTTTCTACTTATTAATTAACTCAGAGTATGTATTAATACCTGGGGGAGCAAACAGCTGTGCATATCTCTCTATCAGTGTTATAGAGGGCGAACAATTTATGAGTTTACCCTGTATAAGCTTTATACAGGGTAAAACGGATTTATTTGGGTTTAGACCCCATTGGGAATTGGGCATCTGAGTGCTAAAGGCAAGCACACTTCTGTGAGCTGTTCTCAGGTAAACCTGCAGCTTTGGGACAGGTGATTCAGACCCTGAGTCTGTGCTGGAGCAGACGGGTGTGTCTGGCTTCACCAAGACAGGGAGCTGAAGCCACCGAGCTGGCAGGGAAGACAGGAACAGAGGTAGCCTTTGCACATCAGCTGGCAGCTCCCAAGGGGGTTTCTGTGATACAACCCGTCACAGTCAGCATCCTCAACAGGCTGAACCTGGCTAATTCCATGTGTTCATCTGGAGCTGCACATTTTGTGCTGGGCTTTGAACACCCCATGGGTCAGAGCTGATCACACCAGGGGGGTTGGTTTGGCTCATTACCAAGACTGGTGTGACATTCGGACGCTAATACAGGTTTGGACTTCAGTCCCTCTCCCACGCAACCCAAACGTCCAGCGTGTTTGGAGCAGGGGTTTGGTTCGGACCCTGCGTTAGACGTAATCCCCTTTTATGAGGGCGGAGAGGCAAAGAACAGTAGATTTAGGTCTAAGCAACTTCCCTTGGGAGCCCAGTAAGTGTAGGAAACCTTTGCAACTATCCCAGTTAATCAGAGTATTTCTGTTCAATAAAATCCACTCGCCAGCTCAGCCATTCTCACCCTGGCCCCCGTTTCCAGGTCTCTATGGCAGGGAAGCAGCCTTTTCCCAAAGAGATCATCTGTCTAGCTGCTCTTGCTCTTCCACCTGCCAGAAATTCCCTCCTGACGGGGGCCACGTTGCCAGTGGAGATTACAGGGAAGCTGCCAGCCAAGCATCCTTGAGGTGCCTGCAGGCCCAGCGAAGGGCGGGGAAAACCACTGGGCTTAGATGTGGATCTGGGTCGATCTGTTATTTTAGCAGCTGATGATGATGGCAGGGAGTCTGATTTGGGGAATTCGCTGCATTATTCAGTGACCTCCCTATCTGCTGCGGCCTTGGTGAAAACCGCACTGCATTACCCTAGTCAACGGCAAAAGCCTTAAACCCCCCAAACGTGGCAGGGAGTTCTCTTCATTGGACTCAGAGTGACTACGGCAGCCCTGGGCTCTCCAGCATCTCAGCCTAGGAGAGCAGGGCAAAGTGAGAAGAGGAAAATGATCCAGGAATAATTATTTACATCTAATGGACTGCGGGGCAAGGTAGCTTCGTGGGTAGCGCACAGGTCTGAGTTCTGCTCATCCAGGTTCTAGGAGAAGCCTGCTGCAGAGCCAGAAAGTCCCAAACTCTGCATCTGTAAAGCGCAGGCATTAATCAGAGCAGAAGGGCTAACTGCTTGTCAGTTCAATGGACGAACTGAAAAATCCTCCACAGATTAGCTGTGTTTAGAACCCAAATTGATTTTTCCCCCTTTTTCTCGCCAAAATGAAAACCTGGAAAAAAAACATTGTTCGGGTTGAATAAACATTTCGACATATCTGACTTTTTACCCCCAGCTTTTTTCTGGCTAAAACCGTTCACCGAATTTGACCCAAATTTGCGAAGTTTCAGTGTCCTGAAAATGAATTTACTATTTGCTATTTATTATTTACTATCTGCTGGGGCGGGGGGGGGGGGGGGGGGGGGGGGTTTTNACTAATGACTCAGAGGGATGGAAGGTTTAATTTATTACTGTGCTTAAAGCATTTTGATGGCCTATAGATGCTGTCGAATAGCAAAGTATTATAACATGGGCAAAGGTGGGAGAAAACCATATGGAAAATTCTACACACACAGGCGCATGTGTGCTCCCCCTGTGCACCCCCCACCCCCACCCCAACACTTCATTGCAAAATCCTGTGGCTTTCAGCATTTTCAGAACACGGTACAGATGCTTTGCATCTTGCAGAGTGCTCCAGAGTCCAGGAGCTGCATAGTCAAGAGGGTTTCAATTAAAGAAGTGTATCAAAATTTTGCAATTAAAGGCCAGTTTGCCCCTTGCATTTAACCCGAGCGGTTTCTAAATACTAACAGCCCACTTCCCTGTATCAGCCCAAAACCCCAAAGGGAGCACAATGGAGTCTTGTTTCTGGTAACCTGAGATGCCTGATTCCCAGCGCTTTAATTTTAGACTCCAACGCGCTTGCATTCCTCAGCCTTACAATGGCAGATATTTATACTCTGGAATGCAGGGCCCAGCGCTAATTTAACAGGGCTGGCTAACCAAAAGCTTCTCTCCAAACTGGACTCCAGTAGAGATAAAACTGGATCAGGCGGAGTTTTACGGGTTTACAAATCTTGACATTTGTTCCCTGGCTCCCTCGGTTTCCCATAAAAGATGAACCGATGCTCCCTGTAAAGCATGCTGGCCAGCTAGCCGTGCGGATGGACGAGCCAGCTGCTAGCCAGAAGAATTGTGAAATGGCAGCAGGGCGACGCTTGCTGCAGCAGGAGGCGAGAGAGATGGAGACCCACAAAGGGACTGGACATTTCTTTGTGAATATCCAAAGTTATCATACCTCATGTGAACACTAATTCCGGAAGGGACATTGAACCTCCTGCTTCAGGGCTTCACTAAACTCACAGAGACCGGGGTGAGATTAGCATGTGGACAGAGTGTCTTGCATCCGCCACTGCAGGGTTCTTACACCTTCGGCTGAAACACCTGACTCTGGACCAGATGGATTTAGGTCTGACGCAGTCTGGCAATGCCTGTGTAAGGCCCACGGCATCAGCATCTCAGTATAGCTACCCCGTAGCTTAAACAATCCCTCCCGTCCCCAAAATGAGATTTACACAGTTATAAGAAATGGGGGGGGGGTGTTTTTGGTCTTCTTTTTTTTTTTTATCCTTTAGGGGTCCCATTTTCAAGCTTCTCTCTCCACCCAGGAAGGCTGGAACTGGCTTCATTGTAAAATAAAAGCTTAGATTCTCATTAATCCCTAGACTCCAGGAGCAGGGGCTGCAAGAAAAACACCAGATATTGAGAGATTCTTGATACGTCCGTGAGAGTTGGCTCCCTTGTAGCAATGAACACAATGGGCCTGTGTGCTCCAAGGCAGATGGCGGGGCCTGTGCTTAGAGCAGGGGCATCTAGACCGTATAGAAGTGGGCTTCCTGTTTTTTAACATTTGCATTGCCGTAGCACAGAGAGGCCCCGTTGCGCAAGGTGCTGTACAAATCATGTACGAACACGGTAAGACCAGGATTTTCAGAAGGCATTAGCGCTTGCAATCAGGAAGGAGTTCTGCTTTTACTGAAGCACCAGAACCAGAGCTCTGTTTGGGGACAGACTGAATGTGACAGGTTAGAGAAAGGGAGATTTACCCAGCTTCTGAAGAAGCTCTTGCTGGTCACTCGTAAAGTGATGAAATTCTCTAACAGTTCAAATCCCTTCCTGTTCAATCATGAGTCAACAGTATTGATGCAGCCTTAGCTGCGGTGCTGCCCTGTGTCAGAGCAGGCATGTTCCCAGTGACTGCTCCTGTCGGACGTTACAGTTCTGATAAGACGCTTTGGTCATCTCCTCTCACTTGCTCTGAAGATGATTTTATTTCCAATCCAAGTTAGAAACCTAATGCGGTCTTGGGCTTATGAATGGGTCGGCTTTGCGGCTGGTTAACAAAACTGCACAGAAACCGGAGTCCCCCCACCCCACCCACTTTTCCTTCCCTCCTTTCGAGTCTGCAATTTTTCAAAACTTCTCCAAATTTGAAATGGTTACAGAATGGAAAAAGTGGGGGATGAGGGGAAACCATTGCGTTGCCCTCAATGGCAAAATGGGGCAGAAGTCGATTTAAAAAAAATGTCTCACTTGTGAAAAGCAAAACCATTTCAGTTTGAAATAAAATGAAACAGTTTGAAATTTCCTGTACAGAACCCCCCCCCCCCCCCACGAAAACGTTTTTCTGTGAAAAAAACCTTCAATTTCGATAAACCCCATTTTTCAGCAGTAAAATTTTCCTTTCCGCTCTCTCTGCCCATCGTCCGGTGAATGAAACTGGCCAGGCCTGTGTCAGGAGAGAAGCCCATGGAAGATGGTTTGGGTTAGAATTCTAGCCCTCATGCAAGAGTATTGCCAGGTCCCTGTTAGAAAATCTCTTTGCCCGATTCCCCACCGCCTTGCATCTGGAGCAGTTACTCTATCCTTGCACAACAGAACATTCCCACCCAGTGGCTAACCTCACCTGCTTTGCACAGCTGTGAATGGCAGCACAAAGTTCAAGGCACAGCTTGAATTAACTGCTCAGGTGGTGTAAATCTGCACCGCTCCACTGACTCCTGCATCGATTTGTACCAGCAGAAGATTTGGCCCGGTCTCCGCCTGTCGCTACATTCCCACTTCAGTTGTGCTTCCAGTTTCTGGGCTTGGTGGGACTCATGAGTTTTTCCCCTCTGAGATCTTGAGCTGAACTTTGAGCCCAATACCCCGAAGTTCAGGTCAGCCTGTTATAAAGAGGCTTTTGCAGAATTTAAATCTGGACGTGGGTCAGATTTCAGAAACCCCTTCCCTCCCCCAGGGCAGGGCACATTTGGACTCAGGGGTTCGGGATAAAACTTTTGAGCAAACCTAACTCTGAACTCAGGTAGAGAACAGGCCAAGCAGCGAGTGTTTCCTCTCTCTCTCTAGCTCCCAGCTGCTAGAAATTCCTTTCCTGCAATGGCAGCGTAAGCCCAAAGGAATGGGCTGCCCTCCTAAGGACAGCTGGGGGCTAAAGGGGCGGGGTGGGGGGGGAAGAATTCTTGCTGCATTTTTCTAGGATAGACACTGTCACCTCAGATCAGCTTCTCTCCCTTTTGCCTCATCTTTGTCATTCTGCCCCAACCTGTCAGAGCAAGACAGAGTCTCATGTTCTATCCTGGGGGCAGTGTGCAGGGTGAAAGCAGAAGGCCAGAAATAGAGCAACTTGAGGTTGTCAGTTCAAATCTGGCCCACCAGGGTAGCGAGCTGTTATGTTTCCTGGCACACAAACAGACACGTTAGATAAAAACATCAGATACTCTTGGTAGAAGGTTATGACATAACACTACTTTATTTCTTAGAATTCAGAACCACAAGAACCCAAAACAGTGAGAGACAAACCAGGCTGCTCCCTACAACAGAAAGGCACAACCCACCCCACCTTACTCTAGACTGGCTATCTGCTGACTGACTGCTCACAGGCTTCCCAACAGAGCTCCCAGCCTGCAAGCAGAACCAGGAAAACCCCCGAGATCACAATTTTAGCACAGTTTTCAGTATACCAGATGATCAAGTGTCACTAGCATCTAATGGCAGCTCAGAGTCATAACAGAAGTGAGCTCGTCTTAGTGCCTGGTGGACAGGTGTCAGTTTTGCTTCCCAAGAGCCCCATCCCTCCCTTGGACTCTGCTCCCTTGTCCTGCATTAGAAATGATCTTTTGCTTCCCTTGCTCCTTCTAGCCTCTTCTCCCTGTTACAGGAATCACCTGACTTTCTTGTCTCTCTGCTCCTGGTGCTGGGACCTTCCATCAGCTAATTTGGCTGCGTGACTCAGGAATGTGATCGGGGTCCCTCCCCTCACCCCCTATGGCAGAGCTCAGACTAATCCAATTCTCCCCATATGCTTCCAAATGCCATGGCTCTGACCTCACCCTAATCTCCAGTAATTGGGCTGCCGGGCAGCCAGACCCATCCGGAGATAATTGGATGTGCTGGGGCTTTGCATGGAAGATGTCCCACTCCAGATGCTTCTGGTAGCCATTCCCAGGGGCTGAGATTCGGGCTCATCCCCTGACTGGAGGAGAAAGTCACTGGGGTCTTTGAAACATAAGGCAATAAAGCCAACCAGGAACTGTGCCTGCAGATGCAGTTTTGTGGCGCTCAGTATAAGGTGTCCTTTCGATCAAGCGAATGCGATTGCCGAGATCCCCCGTGCCGCCCATCCTCACCGTCAGCGACTGCTGCCCAAGCTGCTGCAAACCTGACCACCAGCACACCTGCACCCTCCCCTAGCGCAGGCTTTGGCCAGCGCCATCTCCACTGGGCCCTGACTGGCAGGCAGGGCCTGGCTCCCACCAGGATGGCCTCAAGGGAGACTGAGGCAGGTATGCTCCCCGCGTAATGGGGTCTAAGAACCTGGAGTGTCTGCAGAATGGCCAGAATGCCAACCCTTCTCCGTATCTCAGTTTCCCCATCTGTAAAATGGATAGAATGATACTCACTGAGGGCACCAGCACAGCGAGTGACATCACTACCTGGGCCCTGTCCCAGAACGAGGCCCCCATTCCTCACCCAGGGCAAGGACGGATTCTCCCCACACCTGTGCAGCACCCAGCACAACAGGGCCCGGAGCGCCACCGATGCTTCTGGGGGCCAGTGTCAAATACAAATCACCAAGAAATCGTCCCGTGGAGCCACCTGGCCCCCCTGCCCACACCCCCAGCCCCTCACGCCAGGTCTGAAGGAAACAGCACCAAAACCGAGCGACGCGGTGCAAGGCGGCTCATGCAAATGACACCGGAGCCATACATTATCTCCATTTCAGAGGCCTGATCACAGGTGCCGCTGTACATTACCCACGCGCACGTAATAGGAAGCCATTCAGACGCCGGCGAAGGGTCCCAGCTTCGCTGAGTCCAGGGGCTGGCAGCGAACTGGGAGAGGAGCAGCATTAGCAGATAAGGGAAAAGGTCAGCCCTGCGAAGCTAAATCCTTGACCTGTTATTTAAAAGGTCAGGCAGAGTTCAATGGACTACTCCAGGTCAATTCACTCAATTAAAATATTAAAAGTTCATGTCAGGAGCACAGAGATGGGGACTAAACCCCCTCTGCCCCCAAACCTCCCCACACACAGGGAGAAAGTGAAGGGATTACAGAAGGCGGGGGGGGGGGGGGGAAGAATGGGAGACATGGGGGGGGGCAGTTGGCTTTTTTTCAAATGACGTTATTGAAAAGGCAAAATCTCCAGCACCGGCTACGTGCTGGTACAAGGTCCCTCGGCATAACGGGAGAAGCCCGAGCATGCAGTGGAGTTTGTAATCCAAACTCAATAAGCAGCATTAAGAAGGGGAGGGAAGGGGGAATCCATTTTGTATCATTGATCCTATACTGTCGACAGTAAGTGGTGATCCTCCTTCAGCTACAGGGGCAGGCAGCCGTGCTTTTGGACAAGGAGGGTCCATCCCGTAGCCGCCGTGCAGTTGTAAGTGGACAGACCGGTGGCAGCCATGAGGTCTTCAGTGATGACCAGATTGCGACGTGCCATTAGGACAGGTATTTAGAGCCGGATCCAAAGCCCCTGGATTCAAGGGGAGGGTTTCCATTGAGCTCAGTGCCCCCCTGGAGCTGACTCTCACTCTGGTATCTGGTCTCTCTATACACAGCTTCAGTTTAAGAACGCAAGAAGGGCCAAACTAGGTCCGAGCAATGGTCCATCTAGCCCAGGATCCTGTCTTCTGACCATGGCCATTGCCAGGTGCTTCAGCGGGAACGAACAGAACAGGGCAATTATCGTGTGATCCATCCCATCGTCCAGTCCCAGCATCTGACAGTCAGAGGTTTAGGGACACCCAGTAGCAGCGCCAGCTCTTCCGGCGCCCTAGGCGGCGGAAGGTCCCGCCCCCGAAATGCCGCCCCCAACAGCGGCGGCGGAAGGTCCCGCCCCCAAATTTACACGGACGGCCGGGGCGCCGGCACCCCAAAATAGCAGCGCCCTAGGCAACCGCCTAGGTCGCCTAATGGGTTGCGCCGGCCCTGGGGACACCCAGAGCAGGGGGTTGTGTCCCTGGCTATCTTGGCTGACTCATGGACCTATCCTCCAGGACACTTTAATGTTTCCCAGAGAGGCAAACACACCATGCTCCCCCAGCAGCTGTTGGCATTAAAGGGCAGCAGGCTGACATGAAAATTCTCACCGGCAGTATAGCCTAGCGGATAGTGCACGAGGCTGGAACTCCAGAGACCTGGGTTCCTTTTACCAGCTCTGCTGCAGCTTTGAGATCTGCAGTGCTACACGAGGCAAAGCGTTAGTTAATACTGCAATGTGTGCGCACAGAGAGGAAAACCACGAGATAATGAGGAACACAGAAAGGCACCCACCAGACAGGAGAGCCCAGAGCTGCCAGAGAATAAAAGGAGCCGGAATCACTGAAGCAGGGAATTTTCATTTAAGAGGCAGCATTTGCAATCCTGCAGCAGCTACAGCTATTGCTCAGGTTATTACCGTCACACAGATGAGAAGGGCTCATTCCATTGCACGCTCAGTAAAGCTGGCAATATTGTCCTGCATTTGACCTAGTCACATTTCATCTCTAAGGGGGTGAGGGGGGAGAGAGATGCTGCAGGGAGGCCTGTGCCTTCGCACTGTAGCTTTTTACTTCCCCTTGATAAATCCTTCGCTGTCTCAATCACATGAAGGTTTGTTCAATCTCTGCAAATCATGAGGTGGGGTGAGGGGGTGGCTTCTCAGACTGCCCTTCAAGCCATCTGTGAAATACTGGAGATGGGAACGGGGGCCATTCCCATACTGGCAGGAGCCCCAGGGGCACGCATGGACTACGTGAGCGTCCCCCACACGGGTACGTTCATGGCACGTGCAGCGAAGTTAGATGAAAACATCAGCTACTCTTGCTAGAAGGTTGCCATGTAACATAACTTCATCTCTTGCATCCGAAGAAGTGGGTATTCACCCACGAAAGCTCATGCTGCAAAACGTCTGTTAGTCTATAAGGTGCCACAGGATTCTTTGCTGCTTCATTTCTTAGACTCCAGAACCCTCACACACACAAGAACGAAAAGCAGAGAGACAAAGCAGGCTGCTCCCTAAAGCAGTGAGGCATGGTTCACCCTACCTATCTCTAGGCTGGCTGACGAAGAACCAGATCACATGCTCCCTACAGAGCCCTTTACCCTGCGAGAAGGCTTAGTAAACCCCTTACTCTGTCCACGCTAGCTTGTGAGTTTAACACCGTTTTCAATAAACCGCAGGCACCAGGCTGTATCCGGCTATGAAACTGTAACCAAGAGTTGTGCCTGAGCCACTTGCCCTTCAGGCCAAGAAGCGATGTGGATTTCAGCTAGATTGGCACAGGGGGTAGGGTTGGCTGGTTAAGGCGAAGGACGGGAACTCGGGAACTCGGGAACCCGGGTTCCATCCCTGCCTCTTGCTCCGGGGTTGCCATTTACACCCGTGTAGCCAGGGCAGTGTGGAATATGCAGAGATGTTTGTTTATCTTGAGGGGCAAAGTGCTCAGCGAGTGTAAATGGGGACAGCCGCAGCACTGACTCATCAGGCTCCTACCAGGAGATCTGGGCTGGGATGTCTTGAGCTGAGCTCGAGAGACTCCATTCCTCTTGGATTTTGCACACTGGATGTCCTGCCTCGGTGGATTCTTTAACCCTGCTGTGACCAACGCACCCAATTCAGCCCCGAGTCCACGGCTGATTCTATGCAGAGCCTTTAGAAGGCTTCCAATTCCCAGGCTAAGGAGCTTTAAATAACCCACCCACCCCTATAAAAAGTGCTTCTCATCCTCCCCCACCTCAACCCACACCCCTTAACCTCCTACAGCAGGTCCAATTAATCTCTGTCATGGGGTAATCAAAAGGAGAGGGGACACGGGAATACAGCTGTGTCAGCAATTAATCTAACTCAGTTTCATGGGAAGGGGAAGGAGATGGGGGGATTCCGAGGTGAGGGGGATGCATGAGAGGAAACAGAATCTCAGCACCGGCGGATGCTTCAGAAGGTGCGATGGGGGCACCCCAGACTGGCGCCCGACCTGGAATCAGAATTACACCTGCACCTGTCCTGCTGAGGGCCTGAATCAAGTATCAGCGACCAAGAGGAAAGGCCCGGCCCTGAGAGCTGCTTCTCTCCCACGATCAGGAAATCCAGGCCATGGATGCTCCATCCATCAAACCAAACACCTTCCCTGCTTGCCCCTCCCTGCCCCCAACACAGGTTGGCCTCCTAGTCATAGGTGGGGTCCTGAGACGCACTCCCATCATCCACCTTATGAGCCTGAATAACGCCCTAAAGGAGCTAAGGGCAGGTCGACACTACAGGTCTCTCGCGTCTTACGCGGGGGTTCCGTTCCGCGGTCAGCGCGTAAAGCGAAAACCGCGTATAGCCAAAATCCCATTGACTTCAATGGCGGGCGGAATCGCCCGCACTACAGAAACAGTACGTAAATTGCTTTTTTTCTCTCTTTTTTTCTTTGTTTGTGGTTTTGCCGACCGCGCAAAGCCGAAATCGCGCATGTTAAATGCGCGTAATACGCGAAAGACCTGTACAGACTTCTGCCAGCATAACTCTGTTGGCCAGGGGCAGGAGCCCTGATCCACACAGCTCTGCTGCCGGCAAAAGCCCTTCGGGTACATGGAGCTATATCGGCAGCACTGTTACCATATCGCTCGTTGTGCTCCAGGCACCAGTTGTACGAGCCCGATACAAAGCGCAGCATTGCTGGTACAGCTGCGTGCACACCAGGAATGCTTTGCTGCCAGTATAGCTATCCCAGCATGAACACAGCCATCACCCCTCTGAATGAGGGGGTTCTACTCTCATAACTGAGCCCCAGCGCAGGAGCTCCCCTGACACTGGTGCAAAAGCAATAAACAAACACGCTCTAAGTGCCAGCCCTGATAGGTGCTGCCGTACGCCCTGGCTTCAAGAGATTTCCATCATCTACCGGGTTTGCAGCTCGGTTCAGGGGCTCTCAGCCCCTTCAAACTCGGCCGGGGCTCTGAGAGTCAAGCTGGGTTTTTTCCTTCAGGCTCAGCATTAGCCTATAGAAAAAGTTCTGCAGGACAAACTAGGCCTGTGGTTGTACCTCTTCACGCCCTTTCTTTTCCCAGTTATCCCAGGCCATCAATGACTTTGCAAAGGTGTAACTTAGTGGGCCACTCTGTCACCAGTGCACCAGGAGGAATCGCTCTCCCAGAGCTGTGCTGGCTCTGCGGCACTAACTGGAGTTAAATGCAGCAGAAACGGATTTTCGTCAGCAGGTTTGATTCGGACAGACAGGAGCGGAGAGCTGCTGAGTGAGATGGGGCTGTTTGTGCATTACTCCTCTGCCCACTGCTATCATCAGCAAAAAGGGACAGGGTCAATTTTGTAAGGGCTCCTTCTAAAGACTTAAACAACACCAGCTTGAGCCCCACCCAGAAACCTGGGAAACAATATATACCACCCTGGCTGCTTGTGATGGGCAATCCTTCTCCATTCCCAAGCACTGAGCCCAGGGGTTTAAAACAAAGAGAATGTTACTAGGAAAAGCGAGGACAACAGAATAAACTTGGGAAAACCAGCAATTAATAAATAACAATATTAGGTAGGACTCCACTCCCCAGGGTAGCAGCAACAGCCCCAAACTCTGACCTCCCCATTCCCACTGACGGTTTGTTGTCCTGAGATGGTGGAATCCAAAGATTCAGGCAGGCCACTGCTGCTGTGAGGACTCCCCCATTTGACCCAGCTGAGGTGATAGCAACTTCAATTACAGGGTAGAGAAGCCTACAAGACAGTCTCTAAGACTATCTCTGACAGTTAGAGTCCAGTTATATACAAACCACATTCCCTAATCCACCTATCTCTGTATTATCTTGCCCCCAACACACCAACTAGAACTCCCCCTGTTTTTTCTTGGTTCGTGCCAGGCGTCCTGACCCAACTATGCCTGACTGCAGTCCCAGTCAGGGTGACCCCACACACCTTTGGTATTGATCTCTTGTCCCAATATTTCCCAACGGGATCAAGAGAATTTTACTGCCCCCAAACTCAAAACTTCACTGTGTTTACACTGAAATCTGCCAGACTGCCACATAACTGAAATGCAAATGAGACCTGGGTCATTCCGCCAATTCCCATTGCCCTCCAGCAGATGTCAGCAGAGAGCTCTCTTTTCAAAGGAGCCCCTGTCCATCCGGCGGTCCCAAGCAGCTCTGGGCCCCGCTTCTCTCTAGTCACCAACAGGTGTCAGTAGCGAGCGCCCTTCTCTCCTAAGCTGGTGTGCGCTCAACCACTTCTGAGAGCCGAGACGCACTTTTGGGACCTGATTTGCCACTGCCTAGCCCTGTGAGCCACCATTTACACCGGGGCAAAGTGGTTGCAGGATGATGGAGAATCAGGCTGCAGGGGCTCAGGCATCTGAGATCACTGAGAATGAGCTAACGCACTTTTTGTTCTGAGATCCCTGGCTCCAATCGAACCCCAGCTGGAAGTGAAGAAAAGTTATTACCATGTGGTGGCTTCTCAGCACCCACGTCAAAGAAACTTTCATCCCGGGTCCTCCCACAAACCACCCGAATAGATGGTGCTAGTTTGAGCGTCTCTGATCAGCACCGAGAGGGATCAAATGGGCTATGGAGGCAGATCTCCCATATTCCCCCTAGAATAGCGCTCCCTCTAGTTCATGTCCAAGGTACAGAGATGAGGACGCACTTTTGCCCATGGTGAATAAACAAAGAACATCCCTCCCCAAGTCTGTCTTTCGCCCACATTCAGCTCACTTTAGAAGAATAAATAAAAGCTTTCAGCAAAATTAGCAACAGAGGGAATAGATAAACACTAAGCAGATATTGACTTCTGTTGAGGTGAATGTCAAGATTTATTGACCTGGGGAGGTAAATATTGACCAAGGCAAAGCTAAGGTCAATAATTAACTCAAGGGACGATAAATCAACATACAATGAAACATGAACTCAGTATGTGTATTGTTACATACATGCTGAATGTCTCCATCTAGGAAACACACCACTTGGGGCATGATGCTTACGATTACATTTTAAGTAACAGGATTCTCTTAAAACACCCCTGAGTTGCCTATAAACCCACTTGAACTAGTGGATTGTTCAATTAGGAATGAAATTATAAAGCCTTCTAAATCTGAGGGGTCTGCATCTCAGTGCCACAAAATGGTCCAGTTTTGGAAAAAATAAAATGGGCCAGAGATTCTTTGCGGAGGTGTGTGAATCCCTTGAAGTCAGTGGATTCAAGTCGGCAGAGAATTTCAGATGGAATTACTCTGGATTTGCACCAGTGTCAATAAAATCAGAATCTGGCTCTAACTCTAATGTAGTCAGCGAGTTATTTCAGACTTTTACATCTGAGTAACTGAGATCAGAACCTGTCTCTAACGCCACTGAAATCATGGTATTTCTCCAGATTTATATCGGTTTCATGCAAATCAAAATCTGTCTCCCTCTCTCGCTAGTTTACCTGATGAGACAAAGCTTTTCTTCAGGCTGGGGGAGCAGGAGAGACCATTGCTACTCTGACACCTGCGAAAGGGTTGTTTATGGTATAATAGGTTCTTACACCCAGCATGTATATTTCAAGAGGCAGATGTGGAACTTTATAACACAGTAAATATTCCCTCTGCAGGGCAATGAAGGAGGGTGGGGATAGGGTCAAAGGCATCTCCATAAAAATTAAAAAAGGTGGGGGAGGAATATATCTCGGTAGCTTCACTGGCCTGAAGCAACCATGCTTTAGCGCCTCCATCAATTCCTTGCACCTAGCACTTAAAAACGGAGCTGGGATTGTTTGTGTATCTAATTCAATTACAATTCCTTTGGAACATTGTCTGGTAGCTTCTGATACCCGCTTCACCGGCCTACTAGGAAAGACTGTGTCTAAAATAAATAAAAGAAGAGCTCTTCCTTTAATTAAACTCTTACAGAGACCAAGACTCTAATGGTTACCATTTAAATAAATCAGATGCAGCCAGTGTTTATGTCCCCGTCCAATTAGCCTGTATTTGGCAGTACAGCTGAGGTTCGGTCTAGAGGCTGCCTACAGGCCCGTATATGCGTCCATGCTGATGTTAACCAGAGGAAGATAGCCTGTTTACTAGATATTAATCTAGCAGACCCCTCCTCACTTCCACCACCACGCCCCAAAGTGTGTACGTGGGCTTTCTTTACAAAAAAAACACAAATATTTTGACAACGTCCTTCTCTGTGCGCTTTTGGATTATTAAAACTGATCGGGCTTAAACATCTTCGTTATCGTTCATCGTTTGTGCCAGTGGTTTCACTCAGTTTGAACAACAAAACTAGACCCGCCAATTCCATTTTCTGGGCCAGGTGCTTAGCTTGTGTAAAATCATTGTAGCTCAAATGACTTCAGAGGAACCAAGCCGATTCACACCAGCTGGGATCTGCCCCATTGACTCCAATGGAGCTACGGCCGATTCACACCGGCTGGGATCTGCCCCATTGACTCCAATGGAGCTACGGCCGATTCACACCATCTGGGGATCTCACCGTATTGATTCCAATGGAGCTACAGCCGATTCACACCAGCTGGGATCTGCCCCATTGACTCCAATGGAGCTACGGCCGATTCACACCGGCTGGGATCTGCCCCATTGACTCCAATGGAGCTCCAGCCGATTCACACCGGCTGGGGATCTGGCCCCATTGACTCCAATGGAGCTCCAGCCGATTCACACCGGCTGGGATCTGCCCCATTGACTCTAATGGAGCTACGGCCGATTCACACCGGCTGGGGTCTGGCCCCATTGACTCCAATGGAGCTACGGCCGATTCACACCGGCTGGGATCTGCCCAAGTGACTCCAATGGAGCTACGGCCGATTCACACCAGCTGGGGTCTGGCCCCATTGACTCCAATGGAGCTACGGCCGATGCACACCGGCTGGGATCTGCCCCATTGACTCCAATAGAGCTACGGCCGATTCACACCGGCTGGGATCTGCCCCATTGACTCTAATGGAGCTACGGCCGATTCACACCAGCTGGGATCTGGCCCCATTGACTCCAATGGAGCTACAGCCGATTCACACCATCTGGGGATCTCACCGTATTGATTCCAATGGAGCTACAGCCGATTCATACCAGCTGGGATCTGCCCCATTGACTCCAATGGAGCTACGGCTGATTCACACCAGCTGGGATCTGCCCCACTGACTCCAATGGAGCTACGGCAGATTCACACCGGCTGGGATCTGCCCCACTGACTCCAATGGAGCTACGGCAGATTCACACCGGCTGGGATCTGCCCCATTGACTCCAATGGAGTGGGGTTGATTTACAGCAGCTGGGGATCCATAATTCTGTCTCTAAGGCAGATCCAGGAGCCCGTGCAAACCTGTGTTAATAACGGTCTGCTAAGGCAGATGGACTTGGGCCCTCGTCCGTTTGGTGGACTGCATTTCTCCTGCTCTAGCATGAGGCTGAGTCTCCCATTATCACCTGACTCCAGGAGCCCCCAAAACACACACCAAATATTGAGAGCCTCCCCATAAAGTGGTGACAGCTAGCCATGCTGCTGAGCAGATGCTGAGCGTGGCATGTGCAGCGTGGCCAACTCTCAAGATCTGGTTGTTTTTCTTTAAAGGCCCCAGCTCCTGGAGTCAGAGAAATATAGGAGAACCTCAGCCTTCTTCTTTTTTTTTTTTTGTTTTTTAAGTTTCTAGCCCCTCTGGTGCCCAGAGAAGCTTGGAAACTGCTTAGAAGCCAGGAGGCAAATAAAAAGGAAACAACAATTATTATTTTTAAACAATCTCGTGATTTTTAAGCCAACCTTGTGATTTTCTGGGCGCCTGACTCATGATTTTTGAACACTTGGTGACCCTGCTTAAGTCTTTGAGGATTGGGGCCTTAATTTATTTGCTGATGAGATGGCAGCCCTCCATCACCCTCGACAGGACAATTTTCTGTCCTTGCAAGCTAAATAAATGGGCAACACTTGGGAGAAGCATCTCTGACAGCCCTGTGGACCAGCTCCTCCCCCAACGGGACCCCCATCCCTTTGGCAATGGGTCCCCGCCCCAGGAGCAGGGCTGCGTTCTGATGCAGCACATGCCCAGGTTCTCACGTGAAACCCAAGGTGGTTTTTCCTTTTGTCCTTTGAGGGGCATTTTCTGCCACCAGGGGAACGGGATTCTCCAGGGAGAAAGAGAGCTGGCCCTCAATCAATCTCTTCAACCTGCTTTGGGGCAGCCTGGCCAGGGCAGCATTTAAAGGGCCAGGCACGCTGCTTGCTAGCCGGTTCCCTGCCCTGCCGCTGTATGGCTTGGCAATCTGGGGGTGAGGTGAATGCCTAGTGGGGCAGGAGGAGGATTGTCTATTCGTACATTATCATCTAGGGCCTAATGGCAGGTGTTGGAACAACATGGGATTTTACGTAGACACCCCAAAAACGAATAAGAATTACAAATAAATCAATGCTGGGCTCTTCCTCCTTTGCTAGAGGGCAGAGGAAGCGAGAGATTCCAGGGGTGCACACGGCGTCAGCTGCTTGCCAGCAGCTGATCATGCGTGTGGTGGCAGCACCGAGACCACCCCGTAACTGGGCTTCTCTCCCTGCACCAGGGCCATTGCCAACGGTCTCATCTACACAGGTAGGACCAAAGCATGTTCTAGTACAACCGGGGCACTGCCATGTTATAACAACTTCCCCCCACTCTAGCACTCAGGGTGGTTGGGACCTTAGAACAGACCAAAGCACTGAGGATGGTAACCTGGACTAGAGGATGTCAGGATAGCGCTGGGATGGCCCGGCCCATTTGCTGCAGCAGCTGAGAACCGTCCCCTGCAGACCCCAGTAAAAAAGGCAGTTGCCCCATGGGACTTTTACCTGTTATGTCAGCTGTTGAGAGCCCTGGTCTCACGGCACCAGATGCTCCATTACAGACCCCAGAAGAATGTTTACGGGCTTATTCCCATCCGCTCCCTTCTTAATGTCAAACAGGAGGAGGCTGCAGCCCTTACGTTTGTCTGGAGCAGGGCTGTGATGGCCGAGCCCCATCGGTATCGCTGGTCTCAGTGGGTCTGATAAGGCTCATGTTTCTCAGTGCCTTGAATTCGTATCAGAGACGGGCTCAAAGCAAAAATCCCCCAAATCTAATGATGCCACAGTGGGGTCATGGGCTGGGCTTGTCCCACCCAGCTACAGAGCACTGGCCCCTACCACACGAACACTGCTAGGTGGCAGCAGTAGAATGTTAATAGCCTCTGATGAGACTCAGCCACTGAAGGGGGACAAGGACGGGCTTGGACTCGGGGAGCCAGCGGGTCCCTTGACCTATGTTTCATGTGCCAAATTTTTCACTAGGCCAGGCAAAAATAGTAACATCGTGCTAGCCCCACACATCAACAGAGGGGAAAACCTGAGGCACTTACCAAAAAAGTCACACGGCCAGTGAGTAGCAGAGCTGGGGAATAGAACCCAGGAGTCCTGTCTTCTAGGTCCTGTGGCGTTGTTACTGTCTCAGTAAGAAAGCCAGCCTAGAAAGTGCTGTAAAAGAAAAGAACCACCACCAAAACAGGCAAACAACGTATTAATTAAAAACACCTGAATAAATACTTCTGCCTTCCCGCTTGCTATTAGCAGCATTGATTAGACAGGCTTTAAAGTCCATGTAACCAGATCCTCAGCTGCTGGGAGCCAAGGCAGCCCTGTTGATTTCAGTGGATCTGCCCCATGCGTCCAGAAAAGGAGAAATAATGACACAGAGCCGGAGCTATCAACAGCTGACGATAGCAAACCCCATATACGTCTCCGCTTTGGGAACCACCGGCAATAGCTTCTGTTATCAGCCACCGGCACCAGCAAACCCTCAGGTCCCCATCTGGCAGTGAGGGGAATGGAATTCTTCAGTGCCAACACAAGTGCCTGGATAGCTTTCCTAAAAGGGCATTGATAACGGAGTAGGTGGGGCAGGGAGCGTGGCGTCCCGCAGAGATAAATCAACTGGAGCAGACGTATTAATTTGCCGCGTAAATTGAACTTTCATTGCGGAGGGCGACGAAGTTCCGCTGAGTGCCTGATCCAGGAGCCAGTTTGAATCGGGCCTGGACCAACAGTGGCCAACGCCGTTCGGGGCAGAAGCCGCAGAGTCGGGAGGAAATCTTCCCCCATGGAAAGGGCTAGGATGGAGTTTTAAAAAGAGCCCAAGCAAGGCAGGAGCACAAGTCCCAGCGACTTCCAGTTGGGCTCCTGTGAAAATCCTGCCCCAGGGTTTCTTTAGCCTTCTTTGAAGGCCAGGAGGTGTTGGCCACTGCGGGACCTGGGCTACCGGCCTCGGTGGGGTTATGGCCTGTTCTACTATGGAGAACCTTGTGTTCCGATGACAGTGGAAGGTACCCCACACTTCCCGCCACCACTCCCATCCCTGCTTGGGACCGCTGCTGTCTGTTTATAAATTCAGTGGTGTCTCTCCTGAGGAGCCTTTGCTTTGGCATGGCCCAGAGGGTGCGGATGGAGGTGCTCGTTTTTAGGATGATGTGCATCGCGGGGGGCTTGACACTCCTGTTTGCCGGAGTTCCAGTGGCACTAAAGGTAGCGATGTTAGCCCGTGTCCTAGCCAGTTTCCGGCTCGGGTGGTTACAGTCTGCCTCCCTCCATTCCAGTTCTGCACTTGGACAAGTTACTCTTCGCTTCTTTTGCTAACAGACTTCAGTGTAAGGCCACTGAATGGGTGCTACATCCCACCCCAGAGCTGGCTGCGTGTCAGCGATGGAGGAGTGATCCCCGCCTATGCAGTTAGTGTGACAACCGGATCCTTCAGGCTGAGAGGTGGGAGAGTGGCGTCCAGCAGAGATAAATCAGACGTATTAATTTGCCGCGTAAATATGCCTGCATATAAATGCCAGTTATTATTTCTCTGGCTATTTCTGGAGCACTCATCACCCTAGTATCTAGGTACTGACTGTAAGTCGAAAAGATGCATCATGTCCGTCTGATGATGGGCCACCTTCTCAGCTTCCCTTTTGGCAGGGAGGGGATTCTGTGAGTCAAGGGGGAAGGTTGGGGAAGGACACCATGCATCATTAGATTCTGCTCTATTCAGGGAAGCCCTGGCATTGAGCTATAAGAGGCAACACGGGGTCACAGTGGGTGTAAACTGAAGCAGTCCCCCTGAAGTTCCTGCAGCTACGGTTTACCGTGAGGTGCAGGGACCATAGTGCACAGCCAGCCGTCAGAATATGGAGTGGCCCCCTGTGCCCCACCTCAAAGGACTCTAGCCAGCCATCAATCCTGATCCTATCTTCACCTGCAAAGCCTCCTTTGAGCCAGCTTGCTGCCTCCGGCTTGATCCGCACAATGGTAGGTGATGGGAGGTTTCGCAGGCGAAGGTGGAGAGACTTAATACCTATTAATAACTCAATAGGAGCTGACAAGTTGCTCGAGACAGGTTTGCGCAGACCGGGGACCCGGAGAAGCCATCACTTAGCTTCTCTTGGCCTTTAATCAGCAGGCATCACATCTTCACACCAGATAACAGGGCAGCTAGACATTGTGACCGATAAGGGAGACGGCTTTTGCAAATTGACCTGAGATGGAGGTTTGAGCAGGGTGGGGAGGGGGGTTTAGAAACAACGCAGAGGAAATTGTATCTTGTTTTGGTGTCGGTGGCTGTCACGGGCAGTGAGCCTGGCCGCCGGCCCCGCTCCTCAAATGCTGCACACTGTCCGGATCCCTCCTCCTCCAGCAGCAGCTGCTCTTCCCGACCCCGGCAGCAGAGGCCGATTGTGGTTACTGGGTAACTGGACTTTTGGTGTCTGGTCAGCAGTACTGCCTGGACACTGCACATGTCCCCTGTCGAACGGACTTTCCGGTTGAAAACCAGACACCTGGCAACCCTAAGTTAAGAGCAGCCGTTCATGTCAGGGAGAAGGGCTGCTGTCTACTGTGACCTGAACCCCTGACTGTGTGTGTGTGTGTGGGGGGAGGTGTCAGAGCCCCACCCCCAATTCCGCACCAGGCCTGTGTCCCTGTAATGGGCCTAGAGCAGAACCCCAAATTCAGTCAACTGGCTTCAGGCTCCATCACAGACTAAAACCAAACCAGCCGGCTCCAGTGACTCACAAGCCAGGCCTGAGTTTCCAAGGACCCTGAGCCACGTTCGGGTTGGTGCTGTCAGGGCAAGGGGCAGCGCTGGGATCCAGACAGGATTGAGGCTGAATCCAGTTCAAGATCTGACAGTGCCAAAATCTTGCCAGCTGGTCTTGCTAGATTTCATCCCTGCATGGCAGAGATCTGGAGAGAGCAGACCACTGTGAGATTTCCACCATCTTGGATGGCGTCTGCTCTCACACCATGGAGCATTCCTGACAGACCGACGCCATCTTGGGGGGAAGTCACAGAGCAGTGGCTAGTCTCACGAAATTCTGGCCCCATCTGATCAAAACTCAAACCCTGAACAGACTGAAGCCAAAGGAAACGTGTGCCCTGTGCCGGAGCTGGGAGGGAAGCCACAATTATACCCGAGAACTGAAGCTGGCCCTGTAGGATCCCTCAGGACAGAGCTTACTTGAGGCTGCTGAACACAGGAAGACCCTGTAGTTCTCTCTGGCTCCCGGTCTGTGCTGGCTGGTGTCACCCTAAAGTCTGGCCGGCACCATCCCGGATGGTTACGCCAACTGCCCTGCAGGTCTCAGCTGGGACACTTCTCCCTCTCAGAAGTGAGACCTTCTCCCTTGCAAACAGGGCCGGCTCCAGGCACCAGCTGACCAAGCAGGTGCTTGGGGCGGCCAATCGGGNCCCCTTCGTGACTTTTCTCAGGATCAGGCCACCAGAGGGGAGCGTCGTGTTCCCCTGACGGCAGCTCAGCTCTGACGCGGAAGGAAAATGCAGGCAGCTGGGGGAAGCCGGAGCCGATGCTTGATGGAAAGCAGAACACACCTTCAGTTGTCAAGAACTTTTCTCACTCTGGTTTCACAGCGCTGCACCCTGGATGACCTCAGTGTATTTCAGGGTAAATTAAGATACACAATGCACAGGATTTAAACTGCGTGGTGTGAGGCAAGGCCAGCTGTGTTGGGCTGGGAGCTCAGAAGAAAAATGGTGGCACTTAGTAAATTACTAGCAAGTGAAGGCAGGACCTTTCAAGCCCACGTCTTCCCCCATGCTAGGGGCTGAGAGAGAGCTGGTGTGGGGTGAACTGCTGTGCTAACACTTCGGTCAGCCACATCCACCTCTGCTGAGTTTAAACTTTCACTTACATTTTTTAAAATGAAGTTTCTAAACCGATAGTTGCATAAAATAAATAATTAAATGACCCTCCTTCCAAATGTGCCTCAAATGCTCAGCTTTCTTCTTGAGCTTGCTGCCAGGCAGCCTGAAATGGTGTGTGATGGCTTCCAGTCATGTTTTAAAAATAGATGGGATGTTAACTCTGGTCCCTACTGACCACACTTTACATATCAGTACTGTCAATTATCCAATCTTAGCAGCAGACGCTGCCAGTTTCTCCAGGATTGTGGATGGGGCATGGGGTTGTGGGCAGAGTGTGAGCAGAGTGCCAGCATGTTCTGCCCACACACCCCAATCCCACCCCTACGCCTGGGGGCATGGGGGATCCAGAGGAGTTTGAGATGATCTCCAAGAGTGCTGAGTGTTGTCCCTCTCATGCACTTGGGGAAGGCAATGGTAATGCCACAAACACTGCAGTGTGACAAAGGCTTAGCTACCGACCCTGAACTCAACCCCGAATGGATAGAAAGTGTCTGTGCCGCAGATGATTAGCCCTATGTCACCAGTCAGTCAGATTTATACCCGCGTACGGCTCTACGTATGCACCCAGGTGGGAACCATTAGAAAACCCTAGGGAAAAAACCTCCAACTTTACTCAGGTTGTAAGTTCGTCCAGTGCTGTTTGTCCAGCACCCAGCACCACAGGGCCCTAAGAAAAGTCATACCCCACCCAGCTCTCGGATCTAAAATACAAAGTCCAGAACTGCCTCCCTCCCGCATTCTCAGGGAGGCATCCTAGTTCCTGCCACAATAACAGTCAGCAAAGCTACTCCAAGGGAGGCCCTTGCTTGCTCTCATCTCTCTTCTCCACATGCTTTTGGGTCGCAGCATCTGACCGCCTCTCGCCCCACAGCGTTGGGCAGTGAGCTGGAATCTGTCCTGCCAGATGGGTCCTCAAAAGGGTTGGCTCCCTGTCCGTGGTAAAACCCTCTGACTGGTGTTGAATGTGGAGGCAGGAGGGGTGCGGCCGTATGGAGTTGGGTATTTGTGAGCTGGGTGGTGCTGTCCAAAACAGGCCTTGCCCTAAATTGCTCCCAGACTAAGAAAACTCAGAGCTGGACTTGTAATCCAAGCCCTTCGGATCTGGAAACAGCCTAGAGGACAAAGAGCGAGGCCCCTTAGCAGAGGTGGGTCCCTGCAAAGTTGGGGCCTGGCTCAGAAGACTCCTAACACTCAGGGAGAGTTTGGATCTGGAGTGGGCCCGGCTACAAAGACAGGTCTGGAACTGCATTCAGAGCCAGGAACCGTTCTGAGCCGGGGTTCGGTTCAGAGGTGTCTCTATCACGCCCGTTTTCAGGGTTCACACTACATTTTAAAAAGACCCTTGACTTAAGAGGGTGAATTTAAACAGAGATCCCCTGATTCCTGTCAGCAAGAGGTCTGTTTTAATGCGACACGGGACGGTCCTGGCCATCTATTCTGCCCTTCTGCCCAGCCCAAGGCACAGGACTTCACCCTGCGATGCCTGCAGCGAGCTGAATAAACTTATGGCTGAGCTGGAGCCCGCCTCTGAGGAGGAGACACCCTTCCCCCCTTGGGATGGAGAATGCACCACGACACGGGTTAGTTACCCTCTGGGAAAGAGTTGCCTGCTAGCTCCACTTCATACAGAGCTTAACCCTGAAAGTTCCTCTCCTCTGCTCATTTTTCCTTCAGCCCGGTGTGATGGGAAGTCACAGCACTGCCTTGCTGCACCTCCCTCCTCCGTCCGTCCACCGGCTCTTTGCTAACAGCCCAGGCAGCTGCTGCAGCAGGTCCCCCACGCTTTCCACCGAGCATGCAGCAGCGTCCCAGGAGAGCATGGGGGGAAAGGGGCTGAATCTGGCAGTAATTACCCAGGGAAAGTCAAAACCCTGCTGGGTAGCTTCAAACATCAATGTGTCAAAACACAGAGCGAAGATATTTCAAATACCAAATTCAAATGTCATCAGCAATAACGGGATAGACTGTCAAGGGGCCCAAGAGCCAGTGACAGGACTTTCCTCCCCGCCCCCATCCTGGGTCGCGTTTGGTTTCCATTAGGCCTCAAAAAAATGTAAGCAAATAAAAATCCATCCAGTCTCCTACGGCTGTAAGGTTGGCGTCTGGGCCTGCGAGCCCTTTACTCACATGAATAGTCACCCTGGCTCACGACTGGATCCAGTAAGGGACAGAAACACACCCTGGTGCTGGTCCCTGCCCTAGACAGTTTAAATGGGGGGGACAAGAGGAGGTGTGTGTTTTGCCCATGGTCATAGAGCAGGACCAGGGATAGAACCCACAGCTTCTAACTCCCAGTTCAGTGCTCTAGTGTGTGTACACACACACACACACACACACACACACACACACACACACACACACACACACANCCCTGCACTTTGTGGTTCTTAGGGCAGGAGGGTTAAATGCTTAACCATGTGAAAGGGAACTGTTTTCTCTGGACAGCGGGATCAAAACCAAAACCGACCCAGGGCACAACTCTGCATCGACTTTCAGGTCAAGAAAGGGCAAAGTCTGGATCAGAACCCAAACACCAGGTGGGCTCAGTTCTGCACGCCTCTCTCAATCACTGGGAAACCGGCATACTCAAGCCAAGCCAAATACCCGGGCTCAGCACATGCACTCACATCACCCCCCAGTGGCCGAACACCCTGCTGCGTAGGTGCTCCTTACAGAGCTGCTGGTTTAGTTCACCTGGTGGCCCTGGGGCTGACGGTCACAGGCTCTGTTCCTGCTGAGCACTAGGGTGTCTGCCTGTACACAGCCATGGCTTCTTACCACAATCCCGCCCCCAAGTTCTGGAGGAGGGGGGGAGCAGAGCTGTGCCCACCTACAGTAAAATCAGAGTGTCATGTGAAGCTGAAATGCAGCTGGGTTGTGCAAGCCCCAGTCCTGTGCAGAGTCAGCCTCCCCTCCTTGGGTCTAGTCATTGCACCGTGCCCTTTAAAAGCAAGCGCCAAGCTGATTTCTTCCTCCAGCCGTCAGAGGTGCAGCGCAGTGGGCCGTGCTGGGAGCAGGAATCCGGCTGTGCTGGGTGAGGGGAACGCGTGGTGGGTCTGCATTGTTTTTTCCAGTCATAAATCACCACTCTTTGTGGTCCATTCCCGTGGCATTGCGCAAGTCAGGTTCGGGTCTCAATAGGGTCCGGTGCCCTTTCCGGTTGGTAAAGGACCCCCGGGGCTGGAGGGGATACAGAACACTGTCATTGCCCCGTCAGACTAAAGAACTCTGATGCTGTCGAGCCCTTTGTGGGGCTTGGGTCCAGTTTTGTGCTGCCCAGTTGTAGCCCAGGCCCAGAATACACGGAGCTGCGCCCCCGCCTTACACATCCCCGGGGGCGCGGGGGAACGTGGCAGCCATTCCGCTCTGGGGTAAGGAACAGGAGAGCAGATCGGTGGGTCTGTTGAATCCAATATCTGGTCTCCGATGTTTCAGAGGAAGCTGAGAAACACCCGCATAAGGTGGGAGGCCAAGTGGGCAGGGCTGGGGGAGGCCCCTTTCCCCTGCTCCTCCACCAGCACCACCAGCTTCTGCCTGGGCGAACACAGTACAACTCATCCGGTCTTAGCCTGGGTGACGAAAGCCCCGCTGCTCTGGCCTTGCCTGCTCTAGAGAACACAGCTCTGCTGACAGGGGCGTTCTAACCACTAGGGATTAACTCCACTCAGACCTTGAATAATGCCTCGAACTGCAGCCCTAACGCAGGTGCCCGGGCTCCATAGACAACATGGGCTTCACTTGAGAATGATTGAGGAGCTGTCCCAGGGCCGGGGGGAGGGGGGACAGTTCGTTCCCTGGCCTTGGCCGACACTGGTAATCAGAGAAGATTTATACACGGGAAAGGGCAGGAGAGACACAATGGGGAAAGGAAGGAGGCATTTCAGAGACAGGTGAACTGGGTGTATTTCACCTTCATGCTAGCGGGAGGCAAAAACAAAGACTTACGTGGTGCCTCCCATCTAAAGCTCCAGAAACACAGGCCTGCTGAGCGCCCGCCGCTTTGCAGCTTTGGCAAGTCCCTTTGCTCCACTCGAGGTGTCAGTTGCACGAGTCGGGGATGGAACGTGACATGATCCAGGGCACCCAGCTGGAGCTGCCTTGAAAGGGGGGCTGGCTTTAAGGAGGAGTGCCTGGCACGTCCAGAAAATCAGGCATCCCAGATTGGGTACCCAAAACTCACTGAGCCCTTTTGAAAATCCTTGCTACTGGACCCTGCAGCTGGACATCCTGCTGGGGCAGGATTGGTCCCTGCGTGGCATACAACGGGTGACGTCCTCCTTACCTATCTCACCGAACAAGGCTCTAATTAATTGCGGCTGTGCAGCAGCATTACCCTGCCAGCGGTTCCCTAGGCACGTAATAAAGGTCACCCCCTCGTGCACAAGAACCCCTTGGCTAACAATCAGGTGCTACACAAAGATGACTGCACTCTAGCTAACCAACAGCTCACAGGCAGCCGCAGGGATCACTGCTGAGGCTTGGCAGCTGGTTCGTGGAGGGAAATAGCTTCTGGTGAGCGGGCAGCAGAGCACTGGCTTGTGGTCAGATGTGCAAGCACGACTTGGCGAGCAGCGCTTGTGAGACAGCCCTCTTATAAAAGGCCCATGTCAGGATGCTGGTACCAGCAGCTCAGAGGCAGTGCCGTCATGCAGAAAAGGCCTGAGGCCGGGAATCTGGAGGGCTGGATTCTGTTGCTAGCCCTGCCAGGTTGTGCCTCTGTTTCCCCTCCCACCCGGGGTCTATTTAGCGACAAGCTCTTTGGGGCAGGGACCGTCTCTGACCATGTGTTTGTAACACGCAGCCCTGGTCTTGGCAAGGGCCCCTGCACAGCGCAGCAATACAAAAGGGGACACTCCAGCAGGACGCAGCTTAGCTGAGGAGGGGTCCAGCGAGGCGGTGACACGACCCTTTTAACGGATGCACCGAAGGCTTCCTGCAGTTCCAGGGGTGCCTGGTTCCAGAGTGCGTCAGTTCGGCTGGTTAACGGACAATGTCAGCAGCTCCATGCCAAACGCCTAGTCCCACCAGGGCCGGCTCCAGGCACCAGCTGACCAAGCAGGTGCTTGGGGCGGCCCCTCGGNCACAACCCGAACAGCACACAGGAGACGACGCCTGCGTTTCCCAGCACCCTCCCTGCTCCAGATTCAGCTCCCCCACTCCTCATTCTGTAGCTACAATGAACTCCTTGGAGAGGATGTGAGGGTTATCAGGAGCGAACCCCCAGCGGAGCCAGTGGGACCAATCGGACACAGATCTGCCTTTAACAGCTCGAGTGATAAAAATGCTGGTTTATTGGAAACACATGGAGTATTTATAGGTGACTTCAAAGCAGGAAGGAGGTTTACATAACAACAGGCCAGATTAAGCAGAAGGCATCTGCTTTTTCTGCAGCCATGGGGCTCTCATTAGTCACAATGCATTTGGGGCACACTGGCGCTTTTCATTCCCTCCTTTGGGGAAAGCAAACAGCGGCAAAACCAAATGTAACCACATGCGTTGGCCGTGTAAAATACGACAGGAATGAGAGTCCCGTTACAGGCGGCCTGCCTGACAAAGAGGGTTTAAAAAGAAAAAAGTATAAACAGCAATGGGAAATTTAGCACCAGGGATGCCAACAGAACCGTGGGCCCAGTTCATCTTCATCTCCTGCACCAGAGGGGCTGTGCATACCAGCGCACAGTGTGAGCAAAAAGCCACCCTGGCAGCATGATGATGTTTCACACCCACTTCGCACTGGTGTATGGCGCTGCACAAAGGGGGAGGACAGTGGTGAATGAGGCCCCTTGAGTCTGAACTCATTTGCATTTGGAGTCCGCTTTCTGGTTCTGATCCCACCCCTACAGGTCTGGTTCCCCCACTCCCCCCAAAAGGGGGAAATTCAAACCCTCCACCAAGCAGTTTTACCCTGAAAAGGGAGAGGTGCCAAAGATCCCAGAAAATCCACTGGGGACGGTGCTATTGATTTGACGTGGAAAATGCTCAGTTACTCCGGTGATGGGGGAGGGGGGCTATAAAACCCTAAAATAGACGCTGTTATGAGCTGGGTGGAACCTTGTTATGGGGCAAGTTAAACCCTCGTTCAGATGGATGTGTGACTGTGCCCTTCATTTGAGACAGTTGTAAGAGATGGTTCGGGGGACACCTAAAACAAGGCTTATTAGAAACTAGCACCATGTGGGTGGGGGTCCCACTGGGTCTGTGACCGGGTGTGTGAGCGAACACACAGACTGAGGACAGAGGAGAACGCCGAGCAAAAAGCAAGAAAGTTTGGCCCAGCCCGTGCGCACAGAGTGACCCTGGGAAAAGCGGGAGAGAGCTCTCTGGGGCCTGGTGATGGTTAAAGAGGCGTAGCGCTGTATGCTATGAAACTACTCCTTTGGATTTTGGTTCCTCCTGTGTTTGGAGAACTAGGACCTCTTACATGCCTTGGAAATAAACGAGACTCTGCATTAAATAAAAAACCTCACCCGATTTCTACTTCCAGCTGAACATCCCCTGGTCCCCAAACTTTGTCTAGCCACTTGGACAGCAAAGGGGAACACTCCAGATAGACCCGAAGGGGAATATTTCCTGGTTCAGAAGTGGCTGGATCACAACCCTGCTGAACTCACTGGAGCTGTGTAGGTGTAACTGAGAGACGAGCTAGGGCTGGAATAGCCAAAGGGGATTTGGGGACATTGGAGCTGTCCACACCATGGTACCCCCACTCCATTCCCCCCTGAGATTGGGACAACACCATGTGCCACGTTCTGCTCCGCTTGGAGATGCTGTAAATCTGGCGCCGGCATCGATACCCGCAGAACAGAGATCGATACTGTCAGCGATTCCTCCCCTCGGCACGCAAAGATCCTCAAGCTGCTGCCTTCCAAATCTTTGCTGGAGCCTCTATCGCCTGAGGTTTTGCACGGATCAGAGGTTCTTGGGGAAAGAAAATCCTCCCATTAGAAACTCTGACTGAGCCCAGCCCCAAACCCCACTTAATTTATTCTTCTCAACTGGGTGACTAATGGACATGACTAATTAAACTGGTCTCCGCTTGATCCCGCCAGCCCCTCCCACACAACACTCCAGTTCCCCCTGGACTGGGACCGGTTTCTCAGCAGACCTGGTCCTCTCTCCTTTATGAGCCGCTGTGTAAACAAGAAGGTATTTCCTGACAGCACGTTGGAAGCATGTCCCTTAAAAGGGACGTCCCAAGCCACATGGAGACCAAAGCTTAAGAGAGAGGATATGCTCCTAAACCCCCATTGACCTGCCATCTACTTTGACAGCCTTCTCTCTGGGCTAGATTCACCACTGCCCTGCACTTGGTGCAGCCATTCGGACCTGGTATCATTTGACACCTTTGTTGCACTAGTCAAAATGATTCTGCTCCTTTGCTGCTCCCTGGGTCCCTTTGCTCTCCCAGTTTGTCAGGCACTTGCTCTTTTGTTTCAAATCCCCTCTCAACTGCACAAGGGAGCAAACATTTCTCTTGGAAGCAGAGGGCTCTCTAGTGCCAAACCTGGAGATTAGAACCAATTGATTAACTTCAGCTCATTAAGATTCCGATGACATGGGAAGTTTTATGCAACACGTTTTGCTTCTGCGGCGTGCATAGGGTGACCAGATGTCCCGATTTTATAGGGACAGTCCTGATATTTGGGGCTTTTTCCTATATAGGCTCCTATTACCCCCCACCCTCTGTCCCGATTTTTCACACTTGCTGTCTGGTCACCCTAGGCGTGCACCAGATGCCGCTTTGACACTGGTGTAAACCAGGAGTCACTCCACTTCAGCCAGTGTAACCGAATGCTAAACTGTATTATACTTGTCAGCCACTAGGTGGCGCTGTATATAAACGACCTTCCTTGACCGAACCCGGCCAGGCGATGAAGCAAGATGTGCACTCGGTCCAGATCTGGTACAGGAGCTGACACACAGTGTAAACCTGGTGTAAGTCAGAGCAGGGGCTTTCCCACCTGGATCAACGATCAGGGCTGGGCGCAGGTTCGTACACAACACTTGTTTTTGTGCATCCAAATTCCTTTTTATTTAAAGTTTTTTTTCATTTGTACTTTTTGACATTTTTCATCACATTCTCATTTATCGTTAACGAGCCTTTGTTTTTGTAGTAGGAAATGATCAAAAACAAATTTGAAAAAATTTAGAATTAGAAAATCCCTTTGATTAGAAATAAGGCTTTTAAAAATCCCGCCATGGGACCAAGCTGACCAAAAAAATCTTTTGGGGAAAAAAAAGTGAGTTTGAAATTATCTTAACTTTGAGCTTTCCCCTCCTGTTCTTCAAGCCGCTCTCCTCAGCCCCGTGTACCAGGACTCCCCGGATAACCAGGACTCCCCGGATAACAGCTGCGGCCTGCCTGGCTCCCTATGCGGTGCTTTGCAGAGGAGCTGAGCAGGTGTGAACACCACCGTTCTGCTGGCACAAGGCAGCGGCGCAGCAGATCTGGGGGTTCCAAAGGAGAGGTCTGGTTCGGGTCCCTTTTATTTTCCCTACGAGCACAGCCGGGGCAGTCAATCACAGTAGAGGGCAAACAATCGGGTTGCCCATGTCTGTAGGGTGCAGGGATCACGCCGTAGGAACTCTGGCTTATTCTGCGTCTGGTTCCCATGGGCGGCGCAGAAGCTTCCCAGAATCTCTGCAGCTCAAACCTTAAAGACAAAGCCCCAACATGTAGCCGAGAGCAGAATACCCCCTTGCGAGCGCGGCTGGCGTCCTTTAACGGCTGAGCCGATGTTTTCTTTTTCCTGGATTATTCTGGCCACCGCAAATTCACGGCTCTGGAAGGGGCCGACGTCCCTGAAAACAGAGCTGGTGTGAATTTCCACCAGCTCTTGTAAGTCGCGAGATATTTCCCTGACAGCTCTGCCTGAACAAACACCGCCAGGATTAAGGGTGTAACCGAACCCGTCCTGCGAAGCCCAGAGTTCAGCTCAGCAGGGAGATGGGGAACGACGGGGCTTGATCCAAAGCAGGGAGGCCTCTTGCTGATTTCGGCGAGCTCTGGATGAGAAGCCATGTCACACATCAACCCCCTCATGAGAGCCGGCACAGGCTCAAACAAGGGGCCAGCCTGTGCCAGCTCTCCTGGGGGGCAGCAGAGTGAGCAGGGGGCGAGTGGCCGCAGAGACTGGTCTCCCCGAGGTGCGTCCCTGCGGGGTGGGTGCCTCACGCTGGGACTCCTGCTGTATTTCTCCTGGGGAGAACAGGCAGGATGGCTTAGTGGGCAGGAGACCAGCATTCTGGGCTCCACCACAGACCTGGGCCAGGCACTTTGGGGCCTCTGCTCCCTGGCTGTCCCTGGGGTAACAGCCGTGCCCTGCAGGGCACAGGGACCCCGAGAACACGGCATCGAGGGGCTGCAAAGAGAGGGCCCCAGATTCCGTGGCTGCCAGGCTACTGCTTTTCACCGGCATGCAAGTGATGCTGAAGGATAAAAGTCCACCCTGAAACGAGGCACATTCCAAGTCTGGGGAGCCGGTTCGGAGCCCCCTTCACCTGCCCCTGGGTCCCCCACTCCAGCTGGTGGCTGGGAGGCAGAATGGGCCAGTGGTCAGCGTGAAGACCCCGAGGGTTCTCACTCCAGGCCAGGCAGGGATGTGTCCTGTTGGCCTCGGACAAAGCACGCAGCCATAGTGCTCCTCTCTTCCTGTAAGACGGGCCCGACACCCACCTCTCAGAGGGAGTGCACGATGCTCAGTCAAACAATGCGGCCGAATCTTTCTGGGATCGTGGAATGAAAGTTGCTATATGCACTGGGCTGGGAGTCAGGTCACCTGGGAAGTCTATCCCTATCTCTGGCACAGCCCCCAGGTGACTTCCCCTCTCCAGGCCTCAGTTTCCCCATCTGTACAATGGTTAATGTACATGGCAGAGGGGCATTGCTGGCACATGATGGCATGCCCCTCTGCCATGTACATTGGCCAAACTGGACAGTCTCTTCACAAAAGAATAAACGGACACAAATCTGACATCAGGAATCATAACATTCAAAAACCAGTAGGAGAACACTTCAACCTCCCTAATCACTCAGTGACAGACGTTAAGGTGGCAATTTTGCAACAAAAAAGCTTCAAAAACAGACTCCAAAGAGAAGCTGCTGAACTTGAATTGATATGCAAACTAGATACAATCAACTTAGGTTTGAACAGAGACTGGGAATGGCTCGGTCATTACACTAATTGAATCTATTTCCCCATGTTGAAGCAGCCTCACACTTTCGTGTCAACTGTCCGAAATGGGCCATCATGATTATCACTTCAAAAGTTTTTCTCCCCTGCTGTTAATAGCTTCTCTTAATTAATTAGCCTCTTACAGTTGGTATGGCTACTTCCACCTTCTCATGTTCTCTGTATGTATAAATATCTTCTTACTGTATGTTCCATTCTATGCATCCGAAGAAGTGGGCTGTAGCCCACGAAAGCTTATGCTCAAATAAATGTGTTAGTCTCTAAGGTGCCACAAGTATTCCTGTTCTTTTAACCTGACATAACAGCTCTTCAGCCAGAGGAATAATGCAGTCTGTGAGGCCTTGCTACCTACCCGTCTGCTCCGGGAGCAGACACCCAAGCTAGGCGGGAGTTTAAAAATTAATTACCACTTGCCCTTGACGAGGGTGGCATTTGCAGGTTGGGAGGTCATCTGTGTATCATGCCGGTGAAGGTTTGATTTCAGCCCGGTAGCCTGAGCTGCAGCTAGCCCGTGGCTAATGTAGCCATGATTTCAGGTTCCCGAGCTGTAACGCCTTGTGTCAATTCACCTTCCAAACACGCGTAATATTCTGCAAAACCAAACAATGAAGTAGTTACGCAAGGGGTTGCACCAGGAATGTCTTCCATTCAGGGCAGAATGTTCTGCACGTAGCTGGGTCAGAAGCAGTTCTGCGGTTAGACTCTGTCATTTTTTCTGGATGGCTCCAGCTGCATTTCACAGCTCTGCCAGCTGGCTCCAGCCCCGGGAAACGTTACATTTTCATTGCATGTGTTTATAGTCTCATGCGTTGTCATCCCCCACCTCCGAGCGGCCCGGAATGCCGGCCCACTTGTGACATTTCCACACACAAGCAAGTCTCCCGTGCAAGGGACGTGCTCCCAGTAAACAGCCGCAAAGCTACATCTTACACCACTTTAAAAACCCTCCTTGGAAAGCTGAGCCCACTGCCTATCAGGCTTACCATCCCCGTGCTCCCCCGTCGGTCTGTCCCCACCTGCTGTCTCCTGTCTTATACTCAGATTGGAAGCTCTTTGGGGCAGGGCCCAGCTTTGTGGTCGGTGTCTGCGCAGCGCCCAGCACAACGGAGCCTCCTGGGCCCTGCCATCATGCACCTAATATATAATAATGACTAATAACATTTCTCAAAACGTTTCGTTTGCAACCCGGTCTAGAGCCTTTCCCAAATCTAGCATCTAGATCATTTGTGACACTGAGTCCAAGCGGTCAGAAGCCAGAGGACTGGGCTCCGTTTGTGCCTCCATTTATACTTTGTAATCCAGATTCACAGAGGTTGCAAATCAGCAGAACTCTGACTACACCACCAGTTTACACCAGTGGGCCATGTCGTTCCCACCCCCCAAATTCCCACCCCATCATCGGCCCACGCTCCGCTCTGCACTGGGAAGTTAACAGAAACAGATTGCCTGGAGTTCCCCAGCAATAAAAGGCTGTATCCAGCCGGGGTTTCACCACGCCAGAGACAGAGACAGATGCAGCCTGGCTACGTTTCAGGACTAGACGGGTTTGCAGGTTGCGTGTTCTGACCCAGCTTCCCCTTCGCATTGTGAAATGGTTTGTCATCTCTCATGTTACCCAGACTCAGCACTAGGGCTAGGAAACACTGCAGTGAGGCCCAGGACTTGTGGGACCTAATGATGACGTTTTTGGCTGGGTCCTGTGCACAGGGGTGAATTTCAGCCACCGAGAGTCGGGCAGGAGTGGCACATGCCAGACGCACACGAGGACAGTAGAGGGAGCTTTGGGGAGCATGAATCAGGAGAAGAAATCTTAGCCAAGCTGGCCGAGCGCATGCATTCCTCAAGGTTTGCTTGCATCCTGCTTAACCTGAACTCGACTCTCCACCCTTCAATCAAAAGGCAGCAGTGTGCCTGGGAGGGGAAGGAATCTGTTGCCACGCACAGTAGCCAGGGTCTCCTGGCCCTGAAAGGTGATCGCTATCGAAGGTCTTAAACACCCATCACGGCAGCACACGCACCTCCCATGTCTTTAAAAATAACCCCAGTAGCAACAGGCAGGATCTGCAGCTGGGTCAGCAACTTAAAATGGATCCTTATTTCACAGAAAAGGGGGAAGGAAAAAATGCACCCCATTGCTGCAGCTGTGCAACCAGCCACAGACACCCCCCCCCGCCCCCGCCCCACCCCGCCTGGAAGCCAAGAGCCCCCCGAAGGGTTAACAAGCCAGCCTCACAGAGGCAGAGGGGGCCTGGTGAAAGATGATAAATAGCCCCAAGCATTCTCTCTCCTTTACTGACACTAACCCGGCCCAGCTGGGGAGCAGCATTAGCAGCTTCCTAGTCATCACTTTCAGCCGGTATTGTTCTGTTCTGTAAATCATCCCCTCCAGCTCCCTCTTTCTCTCTCAGCCAGCGCCCCTCACCTTGGTGTCGGGCACATCCTCCCGCCCAGGCCCGGCCTGTGCCTAGCTTAACACTGAGGGCCCATAGAGTTCCCAACGGTGCATTGTTCTATTTCTATTGATCAGCTGCACAGTCAGCCAACAGGACGTTGCTTTCCGTAGGGGGAGATCCGGTTCTTCTTGTAAGATATCTCACTCAACACTTGGGCTGCCCACAGGGAGGTTGTTGGGTTGCTTCTGGCCTCTGCCTCTTATTGTCCAGCCTGTTCCCCCCGGGAGGAGGAGGAGGCTTAGGTGTGAGTAAGGTGTGAGAGAAGGGACTTCTAGACCTCTTGGTTCTCCATGGAGGTTTCACGGTCTCAAAGGGAGCAGTTTTAGATCATTTTTTCAGGGGGGAATTTCACAGGATGGCTTTTTCCTGCTCTGTTTGGTTCATGAAGGAGCCGGTTTTCTGGGCGCTTGCCTTCTGAATCGCAAACCGAGCACCCAACAACTGGGACACTAAAACTCACGAAGCGCCTGCAGCAATGCAGGCCTGCGGGTGACACGAGTGGCTTTTGGACAGAGAAATGTGACTTTCTTTCCGGTGAGCCGGGAGCACTGACAGGGCTGGCCAAGAATTATAAAGGACTCTTGACAAGCAGTTTTAAAGAAAATCCAGCAGCTGCATTAAGGAAAGCTGGAATACCCAGGGTCTCTGGAAGAACTCTTCCCCTCCCAGCTGTAAATATGTGGATTAACTTGCCAGGGAAAGCCACTGAGGCAGAGTAATTCAGTGAGTTTAAGAGACATTTTTATGGCGACGCAAGGAGGGTGAAGGATACGCTGACAAGCAGGAAGGGGGGTTGGAAAAAAACCCAAAAGGGGACGGGCATGTTGGCCTGTCAGCATTTACCTGCCCACTGCCCAGCAATTCCTTACTGCCCCAGCTCCTGCTGTCTTGTAAAGGGCCTGATGGATAACGCCCATAATGAAAGCCATGGAGCAGCCCCATCACCTTTCTCCAATTGCCTCCCTCCACGCACCGTGATCCATCTTCTTTATAGCAAGTATCCATAGCTGGCACCATCTGCGCCACCAGCAATACAATTATCACAGGGGGAGCTTCCTTCCCGTCCACATTTCACAGAGGTCTTGCACGGCTTCCCGAAATGACTCGCCACACACATGGGGCCTGCGCCGGCACCACCACGCTTCACCTAGAGCTCTGGATCTGGAATTAGCAAGTCTAATGTCCCCTGTCCCCACCCCCCAAAAAAGAGAAATTGAAATTGATCTCTGTTGCTGGCCATCTGTAATGTAATCAGGAAAATCTCTCTCTTTGGGTATCTTCTTTTTAAAACCCTAAGACTGTAAATTAAAAAGGACAGTGTCAAGATGGAAACACCCTCTGCCCCCACCTTCGAGTTATTAACATTGGCAAAGAATTCACAGAAACCTCTCCGGCTCTGTGCATCTCTGCTCGTTTCGGGTTTGCTAATTAATGACAGACAGCCATTGAGGAGCCAGATTTTCCACTCAGCTCCCGGCAGCTCCTATTGTGACAACATGCTGAGCATGTTTAACTATCAGGCCTCAAGGTCCCAGTCCTGCAAACCACTCACTGTGGGCAAACCCCTGGCTTGGTGAATTTCCTTTGTCCTGCTGCATTCACCAACTATTATTTGTATTGGTCTAAAAATAAAATGTAACTAAAGCCAAAAAACACCACAAACCTGAAAGGCTTTTTGAAAACCTCGGGACCTGATTCTGCTCTTACGCTCGTGTAAAGCAGGAATGACTCATCATCTGAAGGAAACAAGCTACACTAGTTAACATGTGTTTGTCAGGATTTTAACACACATTTGTTTAGACAAGCTGGCGTGTAGTTGTAACATGTGTTAGCTGGTTGATGTAATCCTCAGCTTTAATTTGTGCCCTGAACATGTGTTCAGGAAAGCACACGGTGTAACACTAGACTTATCAACAGTGTTAATTAGTACATTCTAACGTCCCTCCTTTTACCCTAGTCTAGACAAGACCTTTCAGACCAGATCCTTCCTGAAAGCCCAACAGGCCGGGTTTTCCAATATCCTGCACCTTGCACAGTCTTTTCCACCAGTGCAAAGTGAGTTCTCACACGGCAGCTTTGATCACTTGCCCCTTGGAAACGCTTCTGTCCCAGCCCCAGAGTCTCTTGTGCTTGTGCATCCCTTAGCGATCGCCCTCAGTGGAGTTCAGCTTGCAGCAGAGCATAGAGGCCTGGTCTGTGCTGAGGTTTCAAACGAGGACAAACTGCACTTGTTTGCGCTATGGGGTTGCCCGGGCGTCAGACATTAGCGGCTAACGAGCCCCTGGCTAACGAGCCTGCTGCAGCAGTAGGCATGGGAAGGAAATGCAGCTCGTTCTCCCAGGGTCCCAGGATGGCTCATGAGAGCCAGCAGCTCAGATGGCTGAACCTCAGCACAGAGCCCCCCTCCGAAGCAGGACCTGCAGCCTGCCCCACTGCACTGGGTGCAGAAGAGGCTGTTCCTGTCCCGACGTGCAGGGAAACGCGGCAGCGCAGGCTGAGGAAGGAGCTTGGCCCGGGTCCCCCCGAGCTGACCGGTGGTGGCGGAGGCAGGAATAGAACTGAAGTCTGGCGGAGCCGTGCTCTACCCACGGGGCCCCTCCTTGTCACTGGCCCCCCTCAAACACTTCTTGGGGTGGCCACAGCAGGTTCGGTAAGAAGACAACCCCCAACCCCCCCCCCAGAGGAGCCCCAGGAGGCTCCTTGCAGAATGCAACAAAGGGGGTTATTGTCCTGCTGCCCCGACCCCTGGAGGAAGCAGCATCCCGCCCGCAGCTCCACTGTCAGGAAGGTGATGGGCAGAGTGTGACAGGCATTGTCCTGCCTGCCTCGGTCTTTCCCTCAGAGCCAGGGATTTCCCCCCCCCCCCCATCTTGTTCAGGATCTCGGGGACCTCCCATCAACCAGCTGGGAGCAGGCACCCAGCTCTGTAGGGCTTTGGGGGGTGCAGGGAAAGGAGCTGTTCCCCCTTCAGCAACTGGCCCTTCGGGCCAAAGGCGCCAGTCTCTGGCCAGTGAGGCAGCTGCTAATGGGGAGATGCTTTCAAAGCCACTAGCAGGTACAGGAAGAAGTTAGGACGCGTCTACACTGGGGGTTTGCCCCAGTCACAACCGGACACCCTGGCTGCTGCAGCAGTGCAAACGCCTAGTGCAGACAGGCACAGCCGTGACAATCTACACCCTGCGCCCGAGCACTCTGCGCTGCTTGAAAGCAGGGCTGAACTGCACCAGGGCAAATCACGGCTCAGCCTGCCTGTGCTAGGGGCTGGCACCAGCCGCCTCACCAGTGCAAATCACGGCTCAGTTTGTCTACACTAGAGGCTTGCACCAGCCGCCTCACCAGTGCAAATCACGGCTCAGCCTGCCTGTGCTAGGGGCTGGCACCAGCCGCCTCACCAGTGCAAATCACGGCTCAGTTTGTCTACACTAGGGGCTTGCACCAGATGCCGGGCCCCTCGTGGCTGAAAGCCCCCGCGCAGGCCTGGCCTTATTTGTCATCATCTCCAGAGTGAAACGTGCCGTTGATTTACAAATACATCTAGAGCATCGCCGCAACCCAGGGATAACACGGGGCTTAGGCCCGGAGCTCTTCATTGCAGGGCCAGTCTCGGACTGTGCAGCGCCCGACAATGGGGCTCGAAGCAGCAGGCGAGCCTATAGATAGGGGCCTGTAGGACACCCCCCGGCCACCCAGGGCCTGGTAATCAGACACACAGAGCGCCCTGCTTAGCCGCGGCCACGCAAGCCTCTTTGCGCTGGGCTCTTGCAAGCCGCTCAGACAGGAGCCAAAGTCCCTTATTCCCCTCGGGCCCTTCCCCTCCATTCAGACACCCCCAGCAGGAGGCAACAGGTCCAGAGCCACCCTCGGGGCCAGCGCGTTCCCAGAACCAGTAACGAGACGCCCGGCAGCTGCTGAATAATGAACATGCCGTCAGAGGAGCAATGGGGGGGGGCTCAGTTATGAATGGAGGGGGAGCTCAGTTATGAATGGAGGGGGAGCTCAGTTATGAATGGAGCTCAGTAATGGGGGGGGGAGCTCAGTTATGAATGGAGCTCAGTTATGGGGGGGGGGGAGCTCAGTTATGAATGGAGCTCAGTTATGAATGGAGGGGGAGCTCAGTTATGAATGGAGGGGGCTGACGTCTGACCTGGGCTGGGTGGGGCTTTATCGACCAGCTCGCTGCAGCCAACACCCGGTGCTGCTGCTTTTGGCCTGGCACCTACAGCGCCGTGCGTGTCCCCGGCCGCTCCCACGCGTTAACCGGGGCAGGGCGGGGTCAGCGGGCGGGTGGGAGTCCTCCAGAAAATGCCTCCGCCGTGGCGGCCTCGCCTCAGAGCCAGCGTCCGAACTGCGCGGCTGCAGGGGCTGGACAAACAAACAAAGGGCCGGATTTGCTGCAGCTCGTTCTCCAAATGGGGGGTTGAGGTGGGGATGGCGGGAGAGCCGAGCTACCGAGGCTGCGTCTCAAGCCCTGGGTTTCCAAGGATGCGTCCTGAGATAGCCCCGTCCACACCAGCCGCCCAGCCCTCTGTCTGTGGGCCCATTGCCCGGCGCGGCAGGATGGGGCCCTGCAGGAGTGGCGGTGTCTGAGGGGGACGCTAGCGGGCCACGGGCGGGTAGACAGCGCTCAGGAAGGCAGAGCCTTGGTCACTGGTGTTCTAGGAGCTGCAGGCAGGACACCCAGTCCAGACCTAGCTAATTAACCCACCGGCCCCCGGCAGATGGGTTACGGGGGGAGGGGGTGACGGCAGCTCTCCCAAGGCGAGCAGCAGTGCCAGAGATGGAACCCGCCTCCTGGGCCAGCGCCTTCGCCCCCAGGTCACCGGGGCAGGAGGGATTGGGAGTGCCGGGGACGCGGGGGCAGAGCCGGCCCCGCGCACGGGGTTACAGGGCAGGTTGGATCCCGCCAGCCACTTGCACCTCAAGCTATTAATCACCCCAGTCCGCAGATGGGCTCGCCCCGCCCTGCCCCGGGGACTCTCGGCCTTTATCCCTGCGACATGCCATGTGACCGGGGAACGCCCCTCGGACAGCCCCCCTTCCACAAATCACACTGGGCAACACCTGTAGGGGAGGCCGAGCGACCCCAGCACCGTGCCCTATGGCACCGCCAGATGCCCTGCCAGGAGAGCACCAGGTCACTAGGGGCCGTGTGTCCGCCCCTGCCCTGGTCTCCCAGAGAGGTGAGCAGAGGCAGCCGGGGGGCAGGACAATGGGAGCTCGGCCGGCGGGTGCTGGGCTGAATCCCACCCGCCGTGATAGGTACGGCATTGTGCTCCACAAAGAGCGACTGTATCGGGTGACATCGGCGCTCCGCTGCTCATCGATTGTGTCAGGCACTGAGACCACCGTGCTCCGGTCCCCACCCCCATAAATCTGTTAGTCACGCTGGGCGCTCCTCCGCCTTCGAGCCTCGGCCGCGGCCCTGTGGGCCTGTCCCAGCCCACCTGATCCTCCCCCCCTGAGCCTGCACCCCGGCCCGGCGATGAGAGCGTCTGGCTGTCTGATTCCCGGCTGGGGGCCAGGCTGCCGGGGACGCGTCTAGGCGCCCCGTCCTTCGAGAGAGGGCGGGTATGTGGGTGCTGGAGACAGGCCCCTCTTGTTGGGACGAGAGCAGCGTCACTTGTGTGGGGGCAGGGGAGACCCAGGTCTGTAGAGCTGAGTGACGGGACAGGGGGCTCTGGGAGGGTCTGGATTCAGATGGGCCTAAGCTACAGAGCTCTGCTGGTGGGCTGCAATCAGGGCCCCATTCGCTCTGAAACGCTTCGTTAGCATCCCCATCCTCCACTCATTTTGTGCCTCTGCTTCCCCTGGATCCAGAAACACGGGGATACCGGGGGAAACAGCTGTTAGCCAGCACTGCCTGCCATCCCCGTCCATCCCGCGGCGGATCTGGGCCCCCTCCTGCACCAACATTCCCGCGCAGGGTCAGAGCTGTGCGAATGGGGGGGGAGATTGTTCTGAGTCAAACAAAACGTTTCCATTTAAAACATTTTTGGTTGTTTTAAAATGAAATTAAAAGAAATGCTGAAACAAGAAGTGGTTCGGAACCGAAAAATCCAAGGTGTCGATTTTTAAACATTCTTGGGGGGTTGGTTGGTTGTGGGGTACAGTTCGGTGAAAACACTAATTTGCAAAACATTTCAGTGTCTCCCAGCTCTAGAGGGGACGTTGTCAGGCGTCCCTCCCACCGCCGGGCGGCTGAAACGCTTCGAGATGCAGGGACCCTGCAGCAGACCCAGGACCCAAAGGCAGCGCTCCCGAGCGCCAGACGCGCTACCCAGGGAAGGGAGCGAAAGCAAAGGCAGCTCCCCACGCAACCCCTGCACCAGCAGCAGCTCTCTCCAGGATCCCCGGGAAACAGGCCGACTCCCACTCCTGCAATGAGCGGGCCAGTGCTCAGCCCACCCTGGAGTCAGGAAACGTCTCCACCAGGCTCGGCGAGTGCCAGGGAGGGGTCAGAGCCCCTCTCTCACCTGCTGGAGGTGCTCACCACAGACGCGGGCAGGACCCCGGTCCGAAGCTGGGCTCAGAGGCCCCCATGCAATTCACAGGCAGGAGGGTCCTGCAGGAAGCAGCCTGAGGAGAGGAGGGAAACGTACATGCCTCCCTCGTGATCTGCCCCCACCCACCAGCACCATGGACCCAACCCAGGCTGCTCACTGCCGCCCACCCAGCTCTCTGGGACCCCAGCCCCCCTCGGATTTACCCCAGCAGGGGCCCCAAGGCACCCATGGAATGATGGAGCCCTGCAGTCCCTAGACAGCCTGGGACTGACCCACTGGTGCGCTTGCCGGGGCTGCCTGGCGTTGGCAGGGGGCTGACTGTCCACGCGGCTCTGTAGCCGGGAGCCCACGTTCCGTAGCCACATTAGGTGCAAGGCAGACCCTGGCCGCGCTCAGCCGCTGACCCAGCCCTGACCTGGCATGATCAGGGCCAGGGTTAGAGGAGCGCATCCTGGGCTCTAAATGAACACTCCCAACTTCCCCCCGGGGCTGAGTTATTACGCCCTGGTTTTGTGATGGAGATGACGGGGCAGCCAGGGCCGACTGACCTGGGCGGCTTCCAGTCGGACTCTGGGCGGGAGGTGAAAGATCAGGGGCTTTATTCCAAACGTGTCTCGGCTCCCGCCCCCCTTCTCGGCAGCTCCCGAGCATCAAGCGTGATTTAGTGCCCGCGGGGTTCGTCTGGGAGCCAACCACGCTCAGGACTCAGACAGGCTCCCTCTGGCCAGCAGAGTCCAGAGGTCAGAGCAGCGAGTGAGGAGCCAGAACACCCAGATTCTATTCCTAGCTCGGGCTGTGCAATTGGTATCTGATCCCACTCAAGTCACATACACCTGCTCTGTGCCTCAGTTTCCCTCTTTATAAACCAGAGACCCCAGGGCTGGTCACATCCGGGTCCCTCTGTAGCCCACCAACAGCGGCTGCTTCAGAAGAAGGGGCAACTCACTCGGCAGTAGGGCAGTTCTGGACCAGATTCCCCTCCGACCAGTCAGTCCTCGGCTGGTCGTGAGCCTGGGTATGTCTGCACAGCAGCTCTGCTCCAATTAGTGCCTGAAAATAGCGGTGTGGCCAGAGCGGGACGGGGGGTGGCCCAGGCTAGTCACCCGCGTACGTACCCAGGGGCTCGGGTGGGACTGTACTCGGACGGCTGACCCGAGCTGCCGTGTCGTCTGCGTCACTGCGGCCACCCTCCTGTTTTCAGGCACTAGCACGAGCAGAGCTAACGTGCGTCCGTCTCCACGCGCTGGGAATCGGATGTACACTTAGCACAGCCCATCAGGTCAGCGACCGACATTTTGATGGAGGGCTCCATGGAAGACTGGAGAGCTGGGGGGGCTTATGACCCCCTCCAGGGTGGTCTAGTGGTTCGGGGGCTTAGGAGAGCTGCAGTTAATTCCTGTCTCTGCCACAAACTCTCCGTGTGACCTGGGGAAAATCACTCAGTCTACCCCGTGCCTATGGATAACGCTTCTCTACCTCACAGGGGCGTGGAGAGAGCACTCGCTGGAGGCGTTTCGACGCTGTGGTGACGAGGGCCGTGTAGGTACCTAGCCAGACATCTGCCTCTCCTTGTGCTCCCAGCATTTCAGAGTGATTAAAATTCATACGTTTACTTTGCTGGTTCACTTGCTGTACTGAGTTCTGGGCCTTGCGCTCAGTTTGGGAGAATGAAACCAAGCCGGTCGGCTTCACGTTTGGTTCGGGCCTAGTGTCACTTCCTCGCACGGGCGCCAGCAGCGGTGTGCAGGGGCTTGGTCACAGCTCGGGAGGGAGAGGGTGGGTTTTTTTAAGCCCTGGAAAGCAAAGAGAAAACGTCCCACCACACCCTCCTGCTGGACTCGGCCCAGGACCCGTTGCGCTAGGGGCTGGACAGACGCAACAGGGAGGAGCCCGCAGCCTACCTCTGAAATCCTCAAGTTCTAAACTCCAGCTTAAAACCACCGACGCTGCTCCCTGCCACAGAAAGAGAATGACACCGGCCGGGGAACCTGCCAGCCCATTGCCAGCCCCGCCATGTCCCCAGCGGGTCGACCCTCCCCAGCTGCACGGCTGCCCCGGCTCCTCACACACCCAGAGGAACAGCAAAGGGTGGCACCTTGCCAAGCACACGCTGCAGTGTGCTGTGTGCACTGCATGTGGTGGGGGGTGGGCTGAGATAGCCAAGCTGCCAATCAAGGCCCCGGTTGCCAGGTAACTGCCGCATTGTCAGTCACGCTCAGTTAGGAGATTTTCCGCCAGGCTGCTCCTCTTCACTCTCGGGGTGTCCTGGCCCCATCCTTGGCCACAGCGCTGGGCACATGCCCAGAGTCCTGCAGGAATAGCTGTTCCCTGGGGTGCTGCTCATGCAGCGTGAGAGAGAGAGAGGAGGGTGTGAGGCCAGGGCTGCTGGCTGCATGGCCCAGCTCCCTCCCCACTTACCCCACGGCAGAGGCAGCTGCTACTGCCTAGGAACAGTCAGTTCTTGCAACAGAGTGTGATGGCAGCGGTCCGAGCACAGGGCTGGGAGCCAGGAGTCGCACCACCTCATTCTGCCTCAGCCTCTCGGTCTGCAGGGGGGGGGTAATGCCCTCCCGCTCCTCAGGCATTGTGAGGGTCAGTGCTCACATTCCTTCTCCCCTGCTGCAGCCTGCGCCAATCCCGTCTGCTCCAAACAGCAGCCAGAGGAATTCTCCTGGCTAAGGACGTTTCCATGGGTGGATGGCTCCGATGCACACCCCTAAAGCAGAGCCCTGGCTTGCACTAGTGCAGCTCACGGGGACATTGCCGGGGGTTGCACTGATGTCATGAGCTACCCTCAGAGAGCGACACAGGTGCAAGCCCCCGATGTTTGGCCTCCGTGTCAGCTCCTTGGGGCAGGGACCATCTGCCTGTTCCGTGTTTGTACAGCTCCTGGCACAAGGGGACAGGACTGGGGCCCCTGAGCGCTAGGAGAATACAACCGATGGCGCCACCTAGTGGCTGCTGTGAGCTCTATCACTGCCACCACGGGCTCTTAGTTTATTGGAAATACGCAAGTTGCTAGTGCAGGCCTGGGTGCACCCCCTTCGCCCGGCTAACGAAGGCCCCGCAATTATCCTCATCACATGCCTCTTATGCCCCCCCCCCCCCCCGCTCCAGCGTGACGGGCAGAGCCCTGCTAGGGGCTGAATGTTGCCCGTCAGCAGGGGCCGAAGGGGGGTTATTCATGGCTCTCTCCAGGCCCCCCCGACTGTCCGGCCATCACGCCCCGCTGGGGAGGGGAGGGGAGCTCAGTCTCCATGACCTGTTCTGCCCCTGGTTTCTCTCCAAACTGCAACATGGAGACTTGTTCCCTGGACCGAGGCCCACAGAGTCAGCGCATCACGGGCCACCAAATGACAACGAGCAATTTGGCCCCCGTGACTTGACTTCCCTCTTCATCGAGCAGATGGGAAGCTCTGTGGGGCAGGGGCCGCCCCTTTGTTCTGTTTTTACAGCACCTAGGACGATGGGGCCCTGGGCCATGGCTGGCCGTTCCCTCAATACAAATCCCAAACAACCACCACCATCTTTGTGTGGGGCACAAAAGGCCAAGGGGGGGTGAGTGACTTCTCCACACGGCCCAGCACAGACAGGAGGCACGTGCCCCGGAGCCCTGCCCCTACCCCCACAGCAGGGACTGCGGGCGGCGTTTGAAATCAAAGAGCCATTTTAGTGTAACAAGGCAGCAACTATTTCAGGCCCGGCATGTTTGTATCTGCGGTAAAGGAGGGAGATGATGGAGTAGGGAAGGGCGCAGCCCGCCTGCTGAGGGTCTCTCGCTGCAAGCTGGTTTGACGTTCGTGACAAGCAGGAAGGACAGACAAGGGGGGGAGGGATAGCTCAGTGGTTTGAGCATTGGCCTGCTAAACCCAGGGTTGTGAGTTAAATCCTTGAGGGGGGGCCACGGAGGGATCTGGGGCAAAATTGGTCCTGCTAGTGAAGGCAGGGGGCTGGACTCGATGACCCTGCGGGGTCCCTTCCAGCTCTATGAGATAGGTATATCTCCTTAAAAGAAAAAAGAAAAAAAGTCTCCCATCCAGGTGCTGGCCTGATCCAGCCCTGCTTAGTTGACAGGCTCGGAGCAGGTATGGGCCCTCAGGGAGGTGCCTTGTGCTCCAGGAACATGCAGACACTGACAGAGAGTGATCCCTGCTGGTAACAGGCCCCTGTGGGCTGTCGTCCCCCCCAGAACGTCATAGCTGTAGGGGCTGGTTTCTGTGATGGCCTGAGCTTGGGGGACAACACCAAGGCAGCTGTGATTCGCCTCGGGCTGATGGAGATGATCACCTTTGCCAAGCTCTTCTGCAAAGGCCCTGTCACCTCGGCCACCTTCCTGGAGAGCTGTGGGATCGCCGACCTTATCACCACCTGCTGTGGTGGCAGGGGGCTGGACTCGATGACCCTGCGGGGTCCCTTCCAGCTCTATGAGATAGGTATATCTCCATATATAATATTATGCGTATTATCCAGCCACCAGCTCCACATTAATAATCAATCCGCTGGCAAACCGGCTCGCTGGCCTTGTCCTGTGGCAGCCCCTTGTGGCTACTGTTGGCAGCACACACTACAATTGGAACAGCAAAAGGCTTGCTTCTCTTTGGGACATTGTGGCCATGATCACCCTCCTCGGTTCCCATTCCCGTTGCAGAGACGCCAGGCCAAACACACGGGATTTGCAATCCCAATAGAGGCGGGAAGCGTTATCATCCCCCGGGTACGGACGCGGGAGCCACGAAGGCCACACAGCGAGTCCGTGGCAGTGCTGAGACTTGAATCCACATCTCCGGAGTCCCTGCCCGGGGCCTCGCCAGCCTGCCTTGCTCTGCAGCATTGTCCAGGCTACAGCTGTGTCGTGTCAGGTGCTGCCCAGACCACAACCCCTCTAGGTGCCCCCGGCCTCCCTCCCCACTGGCTCTGGGCCCCGCAGAGCGCCCAGCAATGGCCAGGCGGGGCGGAGGGCAAGTGCTGGAGCCATAATAAGCAAATGCACCTGTGGGCTGTGGCGAGGCCAGGCCAGGCATCCCAAGGTCTCTGCTGTGACATAACCTGCTCAGAGGCTCCTGTCTGCGGCCAGGACAGATTAGAACACGCGGCTCCCTGCGATAACCCCCGTAAGCCCTAAAGCTGCTCCAGGCCTTGTCTTGTGATAAGAGGGCTGGGGAAGGTTAGAGAGAAGCCTGACGGCAGCACGTGGCAGGCAGGACAGGGGCCTACGTCACGCAGGGACCAGGCTCCTGCGCCGGGACGCAGGCGCCTCAGGGCTGCAGCAGCCAGGCGCTATTCTTGCCGTCTTACGTAATGGCTGCAGAGGGCTCCTGCTGCTCCTGGGCACTCAGGGACGTTTGTGAGAGACGCAGCATCGGCCCCGTGTCTCCTCAGCCCGCCCAGTGCAGTAGGGAGTGGACATGCCCCCAGTCACCATTTGGGAGCCCCCAAATCCCCGGGGCTTGGAGCGGGGCTGGTGGCCACTCTTGCCACTAGGTCCCCCTCCTCTCCCAGCCAGGACGGGGGCCCAGTGGCAAGGGGTAGCCATGCACATGGGGGCAGGGATGCAGGACCCTGCCGTGTGCGCTGTGGGTGGATAGGAGGCCCCAGGGCTCACACTCCAGCTCCCTTTGCTAGCCCACGACTCTAGCCGTGCTCTCCCCGCGGAGACACGCCCAGCAGAGCGGGTCAGGGGAGGAAGCGACCCACAGGCTGTCAGTGGGGCCCTGGAGCCTTCACCCCGCAGCAGCGACAGCAGCAGGACGAGCTCCCCACACCCTGCCCTGCCCCCAGCTCAGCCTGCCCCCTGAGTCTCGTGTCCCAGGCCTGCTCCCCCTTTAGCTTCACCACCCAGTAGCTCCCAGTGGGACAGTGGCCTTAACTGTGGAGACACCTGTCTGCTAGGGTCTGGACTGAGACCCCACCCGACTCATGTCACGCACGAGGCCCACTTAGCCATGAGAGGGTCACAGCTTCCAGTCTGACCCACGCTGGATTTGAACTAACAGCTGCTGGGGGACCCACCCTCTGCTGGGACCCCACAAGCCGCCCTGGCCCCTTAATTTGGGAAACAAAAACTTTTTCAAAAGCAAGAGGAAGGAGGAGCCGCTGGCTTCCTTCGGGAGGCGGGGCCTGGCCAGCGGCGCTGCTCTTCTGAGTCCCTCCGGACCTTGGTCAGTCTGGCCCAAAGCAGGTTCAGTGGCCCAGGCAGGAAATGCGACTGCACCCGGGGGTTCCATTTGCAGGTCTGATACTTCCCTGTGCAAGCGACCCATTGTGCATCTGCTCAGCGGTTTGCACGGCACGTGCAAAGAAGGCTCCGAGTTGCACGCCCCAGGCACTGTCTCCTTCGGCCCCCGGAGCTCTGGGTGGCAGTGTCCTGCTCTCAGAGCGAGGCGAGTGTAAAAACACACCAATGAGAGCGCAGTGGCTCCCAGCACCCCCCTTCTCCAGCTAAGGACGCCAAAGCCCACACACGCCTGCCTGATCCTGCTCAGGGCGGCCAGAGCCGTTTTAAGTAACAGTTTAAATTAAGATGCCCTGGCTGGCTAAGCCCCCAGCAACGTGCCAGCTGTCACCGCTCAGGAGCCCGGGGCAGAACCCGCTTTCCCTCGGGGAGGGGGAAGAAGGGAAAACGTTCCATGTGTCTCCGGGAGCGTCTCCGCCCGGCTGGAGCAGCGCTGAAACCCAGAGGGCCAGGGACGGAGGTGGAAGAGCTGAGTGTCCCCGGATAAGCCCTGGGAGGGAGAGAAGAGATTTCTCCGTGCCTGGGCCGAGAGGCGAACGCTGGCTCAGTATTTCCAGGGATTTCTCTGGACCAGAGCAGAGCAGCAGCGTCCCCCAGCCTGCAGGTGCATCGGGGAAGGGGCAGGAGACACTAATGGTCAGGTAGGCAGGAAGCTTGTCCCCTCATCCCCCATCAGGGCTTTCTTCCCCAGATAATACGGGAGCGGTGGGTGTCAGCCCGGTAGCTGCCAGACCTCCCCTTGCACCCTGCTCCAGACCTTGTGGCAGTGAGTGCCGTAGGCTAGTGGTGCACCGTGTAAAGAAGTGTGTCCTTCCAGCGTGCTCCAGGGTGGGTGTAGACGGGGGTGATTAGAGCCGGTCACGCACAGGGCTGGGGGGTGAGCGAGGGCAGCAGAGAACCAGGGCTGCCCCCAGGCAGAGAACGCTGGACTGCACGGGCCAAGGGGCGGCTCAGAGTCGGCTGCCCCTCTTCCCTCCAGGCTGGTACATGTCAGGGCTGTGCTAGCGAGGGGTCCAGGGCTCCCTTTGTCCCCCATTCCCCCCACCTCACTAGAGCTCTGGGCATGAGTGCCCAGAACAGTCCTGGAAACACCGGGGCAGCTCGGCTGCAGCGTTCACGAGTTATCCCGTTACAGACACGCAGAGAAATGCCAGCAAGCTGGGTGCACGCGCTGCCAACTTCCCTGGCGGGGCCTGGGGGCTTCGGACCTGGTGGTCTGGAGTCTGCTCCCCTTCCCCAGCCGGGAGGGGACCTGGACCTGGGGATTTAATTTACCCCTTCAGTGCTGGACTTGGCCCCAGCTCTGCCTGGGAATGGGCTTTGCAGCTGCCATGTTCTCCTGTGTGGGGATAGGACGGGGGGCAGGGAGAACAGGGAGGAGCGTGAGCCCCCCCATCCCTCCTCTGTTTAATTCAAACTGACAAGCAGGTGCTTTCAGAGCTGGACACGTGGGGCAGCAAAGGGTCTTTGTGCCACTAGCAGGGTACGGGACAGACGCAGGACTTCGGGGCGCAGAGAGCTAGCCCCTGGGCTGGGGGCAGAGCCGCCAGCCTGCTGGGACCTGGGCACAGCGACACTCCCTCCTCGCCCACCCCTAGCACCAGAGGAATCTGGGTTAAGAGAGGCCAATGGAAGGGGCAGTTGGGGAGGGGCACACAGGTCCCCCCCCTGCCCGGCTGGGTCCCCCCTTGGCACGTGGCCCAGAGGCTGGGCGCGGGGCGCTGCTCTGCACCCCCAAAGCTTCCGAGCTGCCCCCAGCCCTCGGCGGCTCCCGGGTGATGGTTTTACGGCCAGCTCCGTGCCTGGGTCCCAGCCTCGGTGAGCTGCTCCGGGGTGGGGGGTTTGGTCTCAAGGGCGAATGGAGCCATGTGCCAAGATCAGCCTCGAGCACCTGTCAGTCCCGCTGCCCCTGCGAGCGGCCCAGAGAAGCCAGGGCTCCCCCAGCCTCACCACAGAGCGACCGGTCCCTGGGCAGGGGAGGCGGGTCTGGGCCTGGCCCAGCCGCACTGACCTAGGCTTGATTTGCAGAGTCATCACCCAGGGGTGAAGGGCGCCCAGAGGCTCCTGGAGCAGGGTGGGCAGGTGGTGCCGTGCCAGGCCCTGCTCCCGCTGAATGGGCCGCATGACAGATGACAGCAGTGGAGGAGCGCGTGCTGCAGACCTGGAAGACCAGCCTGGATGCCTCGGACCCAGAGCGGCACTACGAGGAGGAGGAGGAGGAGGCGGAGCTCTCTGACACCAGCAGCATCCTCTCCGACGACTCTGTCTACCCCTGCTACGAGCCCGCCCCGGCCGCAGAGAGTGGGCAGGTGCTCACCTGCTACCAGTGCTGTGCCAGGAACAACGCCAAGCTGCTGCAGGAGACGCTGGCGCGTGGGGTGAGCCGGGAGGAGGTGACGGAGCTGGATATCAACGGGAGGGTAAGCATTCCCGCGCCGGGGGCACGGAGCCCCTCGCGGGGAGGCCGGGATCACTAGCAAGAGGCGGCTGGACGCAGACCGACCCTGCGGCTCCCCCCGGCTCCCAGGCCACACTCCGCACTGTCTGCCTGCTAAGGCTGGAGCCCTGGAGCCAACCCCATGTCCTGGCCAGGTGCATCGTGGGAGGGGCAGATGGGTTCCCACCACTGGAGGCGGGATACGGGGACTAGACACACCAGTCCGGCACAGCCCGGAGGCAGGAATAGCAGACTGGATGGACCCTTGGTCTGCCCCTTTACCTCGAATCCTATTGGTTCTCAGCACCAGAGCCCAGCCCCGTAACTTCTCTTGTGCTACAAACCATTTTCCCATCATGCACTTTGGCAGCATGGGAGAGGGTAAGTGAGGCCCTGCAAGAGGGGCAGGTGCCATGCGGGGGTGGGTGGGGCAGGGGTACGGGGGGGGGGGGAGACGCTGGCGTTCACTGACACACTGGTTCTGAATGCTCCTCCCCAGAATGGGCTCATGGTGGCCTGCTTCAAGGGCTTCATGGACATCGTGACCCTGCTGAGCAAATGCCCCTCCATAGACATCAATCACCAGGATAACGACGGGAACACGGCCCTCATGATCGCTGCCCAAGCAGGTAGGAGCTGCGGTGTGCACTCAGGAGCTCCCCAGAGTACAGGGGCATGGAGCGCTCACTGAAATTAGAGGGCAGTCAAACAGGCAATGTCCAGTTATCATGCAGCAGTGAGTTCCACAGGTTATTACAGAGGCCTTAACACTAATGTCTCATTTCAAACTTGCTGCCCATTCCCACCCTCACGTTCTTCTCTAGGAGACAGACCAGGTCCCCAGACTAGTCGCCCAGGACAAATAACCAGAAATAGCTCAATGGCAGTGACTAGAAAACAGTCTCCATTTTAAGCAGTTCAGCCTCACACAGCTATTCTACACAGACAGGTCATCGTATTTTGCTTGGACACAAAAATGCAACACCCCCTTCACGCCCCCTCCCACCCCACCCCCAGCAGAGGAACAAAAACCCCACAGAAACCATGGCTGGCATGTTCCAAGGGACCTAAAGAAGTCAGAACATCTGACCCTGCGATCAGGCCTCATTACAGTCGCAGTTTTTAAACCATTAAGTCATTTAATTCCAAAGTTAAGGTTCCTACAACAATGTCCCCTTGGGCTCAGAGCAGCCCCTGCCTGAGCAGTGCTGTATATTGGACCAGATCCTGAGCTGGTGTCAATCACCAGAGCTCCACAGAAGTCAGTGAAGCTACAGTGATTGACACCGACTGAGGATCTGGCCCGTTACGTTGCACATTTAGGGCCTGATTTGCCTCTCCCGAAGCCAGAATAATTCTACTAACTTCAGCTTGGCTACTCCCAATCTAGACCCCAGTACGGGGGGAAGAGAAGCAGGATCTTACTAAGGTAAATGGGAGGAAAACATGACCCAGGTTTCACCCAGCTGTGTTCCCAGCAGTGTAGGAAGCTGCACGCTTGGATTCTTTCCTGGTTTGCCTGCAGAGGGGCTGATGCATTAACTAAGTTTTTTTGCATTTCATTTCCTAGGATTTTACAAAGTCAAACACGTGCATGATCACTCTGGTTCACTCCCCTGTAAGCACCGCTCTGGGGCCTTCATGGACTCAGGACCCAGTCACACCGCTAATGCACGCAGCCTTCAGCGAGTGGGCGCTAAATACTCATTTCTTGTTATCTTCTGAAATTCTAATGCAGCTTCTCTCTCTCTCTGCCTGTCAAGGACACGTCACGATAGTTAACTATCTCCTGAACTACTACCCCAGGCTGGAGATCGAGAAGAGGGACGTGCGGGGCCTGACGGCGCTCATGAAGGCGGCAGTGCAGGGGCGGAAGGAGTGTGTCACCGCACTGCTCCTAGCAGGTGTGTTCCTTTCTCGGGTGTCTCAGCGAATTGCTGGGCAAGGGCCGAGCTTAGGGGAAAAGAGTTTTTTGACTCATTTGAAAATCCCAGTAAAGATGAGGCCATTGCAACTTTAACATGCGTTAGCTCAGCCCCCCACGTAGGGGTTACCTTGGCCAGCTAACTCACGTTAAAACTGACAACGGCCTCGTCTGCCCGAGGATTTTCACCTGGGTCCAAATACACTTGTTTCCTAGGCTACATCTTCACAGCCAGAAGGTGTGTTCACATGGATCGCTCTCGCCGTGTGAAATCCGAGTGAGACAAGACGCTGATTTTTACCTCAACGTAGCCAGTCAAGGTTATTCCCAGAGGAGGTGCACAGGGTTGACCTCAACTAGCTGTTTAGGTTACGTGTACACCAAACCCCCCTGCGGCTGTGAGTGTCAGAGCCTGGATGTACTGACTTGGGCTCAAGCTACGGGGCTAAATCAACAGTGTAGCTGTTTGGGCTCAGGCTGGAGCCCGGGCTCTGAAACCCACTGCGTGGGGTGGGGCTCAGCGCCCGAGCGAGGACAGCTACGCTGCTTTTGGAGAGAGACACGAGTGAGCGAGCTTTACCGTCGGTAGCTTGGTACCAACAGCACGGAAGTATGGACCTTGATTCTGCTCTCAGAGTGTGCTGCCCTAGCTAGCTAGCTTACCGCTAACGTGGGGACGTCTACACTCGCTGCAATCACACCTTCGCCTGCAGCGTAGACAGGACCACCACCTCTTCCCGGGGGCTCCTTCGACGGGCGCAGGGAACACCAGTGCCCAGCCGTGCCTTGCTCCTTGTTCTCTGCTGCCATCTAGTGCTCATTCAATGCTCCGTCAGCAGATCTCAAAGCACTTTACAAAGCTGGCCCGTCTCATTAACCCTAATGGTACAGATGGGGAAACTGAGGCAGGGTGGTGCCGCGACTTGCCCGTCGTCGCTCAGCAGGCCAGCGGCCAAGCCAGGAGTGGAGTCCAGCCTGCTCAGGGCACTATCCGCTAGATCACACTGCCTCCTTCCGTTTTGTTCTAAAAGCCTTTTCCCAGCCACAGTCTGTGATGAGGCCGTTTGGAACAGGCCTGCTCTTGGGCCCTGACCCAAGCCGCTCGCAGCTACGCAGCCGAGGGGTTCGTGTTTGTGACGGGCCCTTTCTTTACCCCCTGTGGTCTCAGGAGCTGACCTGACAGCGGTGGACCCTGTCCGGAGGAAGACAGCCCGGGAGTGGGCAGGCCTGACGGGGCGCTTCGAGACCATTGTGCAGATCCGGAGCATCCTGCAGCGGCCCCGAGCCGAGCAGTTCAGTGACCAGTACCGGCCCGAGTGGCCGGCACTGCCCGAGTTGGTGGCCAAGGCGCTGGCCACTAAATCCAGGTGCGAGAGGCTGTTGGAGAAGATCTGCTCCACCTTCAGCATCAACCTCCCGCATGACCCCGAGGCGGACGGGGTGATGGACCACATGGTCCGGATGACCACATGCCTGGCCAGCCCCTTTGTGGCTACGGCCTGCCAAACCATCTGCCCCGGGAGCCCCCCCGAGGTGGGCAAGCAGAGGCTGTCAGTGCCGGAGATCCTCAAGGAGTACACGCCGGATCCTGATGCCAAGTCCGAGCCCGACTCATCCTCCTGCAACGGTCAGGCTGTGTCAGAGACCCGTGTCCTGGTCCCGTACCGGAGCCCCTCCGGCATGCTGAGCTTCCTCCCGCTGCGGCTACTGCGCAGGAACAGCGTCTTCCCCGGGGGCCACATCCCCAGAATCAAACTGGTCAAGGCCACCTTCCCCCCGGCCTGCCAGGAGAAGCCGCCGCAGTCGCGGAAAAACAAGAACACGCTGGAGCTGCCCAAGTGGAAGTACAAGGAGCTGAAGGAGGAGAAGAAAGCGGCTGAGGCAGAGGAGAAGCAGGAGACGCCGACGAAAACGAAGACGAGGAAAGGGAAGAAGTCATAGGGGAGGGGGATGCTCCTAGGAGGGCAGCTGGCCATGGGGGTCAGGCCCCAGGGACGCCTCAAGGACACGCTCGCCCTGTCTGCTGTTTGGGGGGCTGCCCTGCTCTGAAAGGGCATTTCACCAAGGGGCAGAGCAGAGAACGGCCGGTGGGCTCAGCAGTGAGAAAGAGACATAGGGAGCTTCAAACTGCACGTGAACGATCAGCTAAACCCCACCGAGAACCCCCAGCCCCAGCGTCCCCCTGCCCAGCCCCACCACCCCAGTCTGTTACCCAGAATCCCTTGGGGCCCTTCCCAGTCGCCCCGTTCCCTGTTACCTCCACCCAGTACCCAGAACTAGCACTTTATGTTATGAACTTCCCGGCCTTCAGTCACCGCTCGCTGTGCAGCAGGAACAGCTGCTCCAGCTCACACGTAACGCTCCTGCTGCCCCAGGGCCGGAAATAACCGGGAGCGACAAAACGGGGGTGGAAAAAGGCCAAAGACTTGAACTCCTGCAGAGGCCGACGCCCGGCCCAAGGAGGCAGCTGCCCGGGGGCTGGGGGCGTGGGAAGGGTGAGCAGGGGCTGGGGGTTCTGCATCGTTTCCATAACGTTGGCGTCGGAGACGTTTTACTTCGTGCGACGCACAAAACGTGCCGGGACATGGTTGCCGAGGGCGCCACCTAGCGGTGGAGCTGGCAGCACACGGTACAGGGACATTCTACCAGCCCCGGCGCTGAGCCCCTTTGGGCCCTAGTGCCAGGGAGCTCCCGGTTTGTAACGGAGGAAGGAAACAATCAGGAACATTCCAGAAGGGGGTGAATTTCTGACCCCTCCCCCCTATTGTTCAGGCCCTCATCTGGCTGCGATTTCATGGAACACGATTGTTTAAATTAAACTGAAAGTGGTTGCCAGGAAATCAGCGTTTATGAATATACCAACCCCCAGCGCTGACGATGCCTTGTGCCCTTTTCACCACCGTCTTCCGCCCAGGGGGATCCACGTGCCTGGTGGGTATTAAACTTCCTAACTCCAGCATCGGCCCCCTGTTACTCATGGAGCCGCAGAGAAGCCAAGAGACCTGGCCAAGGTCATACCATCAGTGGCAGAGCTGATACAACCCAGGAGCGCCAGGTCCCCTTCTGTAATCAGGGGACCCCACTCCCCTCCCAGAGCTGGGAACAGAACCCAGGAGTCCCAGCCCCCCTGCTCTAACTGCTAGACCCCACTCCCCTCCCAGAGCTGGGAACAGAACCTGGGAGTTCTGCCAGTCACCTTGTTCTAACCCCTAGACCACACTGCCTTCCTACATCTGAAAACAGAACCCAGGAGTCCTGGTTCCTCCAGTGCTCTGGGGGCTGCTGGGATTCCCATTTGCTGCTTTGCTGAATTAAACATCCCATAAGTGCAAGGGGTGTGAAAAAGCTACCAAGCCGGCGCTCGCTCTGCAGTCAGATCAGCACAGCTCCCAGCAGCTCTGGCAAGAGATGGCTCCCGTTCATCTCACCCGATCCTGGTGCACCTGACAGGCAGAGCCTCATGTCAGCTAACGTAAAGGACACCTATTGAGCCTAGTTCCCAGAGTCAACTTCACCGTACGGTGGAAATGCAGCCACCTCTGGGGAGCAGCACAGCGCAACAGCTCGAGGCAGGATGACATCACACCCAGTTCGAATTGCAGAGGGCATATAGGGACACAGACTGTAATGACGGCAACTGGAATGCAGCCAGGACGGTTCATAGCCCCCACAAGGTGCCGGGGGATCTTCCCAGGGCCCCAGCAAGTCTTAACACCAGCCCTGCTCTCCGGTTTATTTTGGCAGACCCCCCTGAAACCTGCCCACGGCCTTGTTGAGATCCGCGGCTCTACTGAATCACCCGCCAGGGGTGCTCCTCTGAGGCACCTTTCCCAGCGGTGATACAGCCCGACCCAGCGTAGCTTCACCCGGCCACGCTAACCCTGTCGGTGCATTCCTCACGCAGCAGCAGGGCAGGGTCAGCAAGATGGTGCTTAATGGGAGTGCAACAGCAGCTCCTCTGAGCATCCAGCGGCAGCAGACCCACACCGGCCCCTGCTCCCCACGCCCAGTGCCAACAAGCTCTGGCAGGAACAGCACCTGGGGGGCACTCCCGCTGGCTCCAGCCTCGGGGCATGGCCAGGTTAAGGGAGCGGGGACGTGCTGTGCTTGGCGCGTTGTCCCCTACACACAGCGCCTGGCATCAAGGTGGGATGGGGACGGAGGTTCCTGCCAGCCAGGCCGGGCCAGGAGTGGAGAGGGGACGGAGGTTCCTGCTACCCAGGCCGGGCCAGGAGCGGAGAGGGGACGGAGGTTCCTGCCACCCAGGCCGGGCCAGGAGTGGAGAGGGGACGGAGGTTCCTGCTATGGGGTCCCGGCTCAGATCAGATGCTGTGTCGTTACCCAGGATCGCCCCCTTCTTGGACTCTCCCCCAAAGGGAGTTCAGTTAAAATGAGCCAACAGCCACAGCCTGGGCCGTGAGCAGCAAGGATTGGGCAGCCCCAAGAACAGGAGCGGGTGGGCAAATCAATACTCCACCTCCTGGAGCAGCGCTCAGAGCCCCCCACCCCAGCTGGAGGTGGGCAGGGCTGTCCCAGGATGCCGGCCAGTCCCAAGAACTGGCTTTGCCCAAGCGAGTCAGATTCCTGGTGTGGCGGGTGGGATAAATCCCCACCCCTCTGCAGTCTGGATGTAGCTGGCTTAACCCCACTGAGCTGTGGCCTGATGCTAGATCACACATGGGACAAAGCCCAGGGGCTGGAGCTACCCTGGCAGGGCCTCTCAAGAGCCTGGCCTCTCGGGGTCTGAAACAGACACAAGCTGGAAGGAACTGGGGGGGACTCACAGGCACGGCCCTGGCCAGCTGCTCTGGGCCCACTCGGACACCTCCCAGAGGTGAGTCTGCTCCTATTTGCAGATCAGGAGACACAGGAACATAGGTGAAGTGTGGGCAGCTCATCCAAAGTCAGAACCCAGGACTCCTGACTCCCCCTGCTCTAATAACCAGACCCCACTCCCCTCCCAGAGCTGGGAACAGAACCCAGGAGTCCTGGCTCCCAGCCCCCTGCGCTGACCGCACGCCCCTCCCAGAGCTGGGAACAGAACCCAGGAGTCCTTGCTCCCAGCCCCCTGCTCTGACCGCACTCCCCTCGCAGAGCTGGGAACAGAAGCCAGGAGTCCTGGCTCCCCGCCCCCTGCTCTGACCGCACTCCCCTCCCCGAGCTGGGAACAGAACCCAGGAGTGCTGGCTCCCAGCCCCCTGCTCTGACCGCACTCCCCACCCAGCGCTGGGAACAGAACCCAGGAGTCCTGGCTCCCAGCCCTCTGCTCTGACCGCCCGCCCCTCCCAGAGCTGGGAACAGAACCCAGGAGTCCCGGCTCCCAGCCACCTGCCCTGACCGCACTCCCCTCCCAGAGCTGGGAACAGCACCCAGGAGTCCTGGCTCCCAGCCCCCTGCTCTGACCGCACTCCCCTCCCAGAGCTGGGAACAGACTAAACACATTGTCTCCTCCCGCAACCATTTATGTTGCAATTGAGTCCTGCAGGCCCTGGCCGCGTTACACAACATGCCGAAATGCATCCAGTTGGAGCTGCCTAGTCACATCTCATCCCCCGAGCTGCAGGTAAAATACAGCATCTTCACAACTCGCCCGTCTCCGTGCGCACCTGCTGATCCCGCAGCAGCAGGAGCCACTCTCCGTGCTCTGGGACCCTGGAGATGAGCATGTTAGAACTGAGAGACAGAAGCAACGACGCAGTAAAAGCTTGTCCGTCGTCTAGAGACCCCTAATAAAGCCGGGTTACTGCATTGTAAACAAAAGGGCCAAAGACCCGTTGAGGAGCTCAAGGGACCCTTTGGTCTCAGCCCTCACGATGTGGGAGCAGGAGAGCTGCGGGCCCTGACTAAGCTGCGGCTCCATGCCCAGCGCCCTGCAGCAGTTACTGGGTTGGGCTCTTGCGCTAGGACGTTATCTCGGGGCAGGGCTGGCGGTTTTCTGTCTGGCCCAGAGACAGCCAGGCAGTGTCCGGGCTGCAGCAAGGCCACGAACTCAGCCCGCCCTGCTGAGCCTTGCCATCAATTAAAGCATGTTGCTGCCCTCCCATTTACACCGGGTGCGCCTGACAAGGTTGTCCCACCCACAACACACCAGCTCCCAGCCATTGTAAAAGGCCAGGTGCTCAGAGCACTGTGGGCCTGGATGTATAAAAACCTTCGATTTGGGTGCTGTGCAGGCTGTCTCTGCTCTGAGGCGTTTATGCCCTAAGATCCCTAGGGTCCCCCCCGCCCCGGCTGCTCCTGCCTGCCTCACTAAAATAGCCCCTTGGGGGTTCGGTTGCTGGTTTTGTGTATTGCTGCTGTGTGGATGCTACACAGCTGCTGTGGTCCTCCCCAGAGGTGGCTGCCTGTCAGTGATGGGACAGGGGTGTCATGAGGCTCTAACTGACCTTTGGTGCAGCATTTTGGAGGGATGGGCCTATGGACATGGGGAGAGCGGCTCGCGCTGCTCCCCTTCCTCCCATGGCTAATTCTCAGGTTCCTCCCTGTGTTGTTTCCTTCCTTTGCCAGCTCGCTGGTTCCGCACACATATGGGCTGGGGGCGGACGGCACATGGAGCAGGCAAATAACTGCTCTGCACGTGCAGCTCGCCTTGTTCTCACGGCGGGCGGGGGAAGGGAGCGCAAGGCACCGGCGAGAACAGGAGCGTCTGGGGCATGCTTGGATTTTTGCTGCACAAGTGCTGCCTTTGTAAGAGCCAGAAGGGGGATTTATCGGGCTTTCGGGGGGGGGATTGTAACCGTGAACTGACTAGTGTGTGCGCGCACCTCTGCTTTCCACTGCTCCAATGTGTGTCACAGTCCCCATGCTTCTACCAGCAGAGGGAGAGTCTCCAAAAGAGAGGCTGGTTTTGGAGGCAGAGGGTAGCAGAAATCTTGCACCAAGGCCCTGTCCTGCTGCAGTTTCCAACCTGCCATTGCACGCTCACGATGCTTTCATAGGAACGGTCCTCGTATTTTTGCTGTAGTTTGTGGGCTTCTCCGTTGGCAGATCTTGAGTTGCCGGGCCCCGGCTGCCCAGATGAAGGGTTGTGGTGCAGGGTTGGTTTCCTGGAGGGCATGTGCGGTAGCAGTTAGAGACGTGGCCTCGCCCTCAGGCATCTTCAGTTGTGTTCATGGCTCTGAGAATCAATGCAATCTTGGGGTTGCAGCCGTGGGTTGAGTGCCTGCTCTGGGAGGAGAGTGTCTCTTAGGTGTGTTTTCAATGTGTGTGTTAGAACTAGAACGGTTCAAGCAGGAGATGGCGACAGAACCCAGAAGTCCTGCGCCCAATCTCTGCTGATGTCGGCAACCACTGAAACAAGCAACCCCCCTGGTGCCTCAGTTTCCCCATCTTGTACTGTGGAGATGATTACCTACAGCATGGGGATTGTGAGGATTAGCTAACGGGTATCTGTGAAGTGCTTTGACATCTTCAGAGGCATGGCGTATTGTCCCACAGTCTTTTGTCGCTGTGGCCTTTCTCTTTGCAATGCCAGGAACCTGCTGTCTCTGTTCCCATGTTCCAAACATCTGTTTCACAAACCTCACCCACTTAAACCCAGCAGGAGCACCTCAGAGGTGTGTCCGGTCGGGCACCCGTTTGTCTCCGACAGCCACTTCAAAGGAAGCATAAAACCCCGTACCTGTGCAATGCTACACCAACTGTGTGTCCTGGGCTCTGTAGGGAGATTCTCCTTTAGCTCAGGTGGCAGGGGCCTGTGCTTTCTGTGCAGGGTGGTCCGAGCTCTAGTCTCACTGCAGCTGTGTCTGAGTGGCCACGTCAGCAGAATGATGACAACTGGGGAGCTCCCAGGCTCCACGCATGCCTCCGTCCCAGTGCAGTACAGCGCTGGACTGTCTGTGGCTGTGGGTCCGATGCCTCCTTTTAATAGTCCTCCAGCAAGCAATGAGTTAACGACACCCCCCCCCCCAACTCGGCCTTTTTAAAAATAAACCAGTGGAGCTAATATAAGAGCCAACCTCCTCTCTCCTGGGGGGCTGCGTGGAGGGGGGGGGGTCAGCTCCAGCGTCTGGCTGGTTAGAACCGGAGTTAAGAATTTCTTCTAAAAGACGCCCAGACTGTGCTGTCCTTTCTCGCTGTCTGAACCTTCCCACCCCATTCCCTTTGGCCCTTCTAGCCAGAGGCCCCCAGTTCTGCAGACGCTGACGCATGTGCTTCCCGCGGTGACCTCCCTGGGGCCGTCTGAGCGCTCCAAGTTGAGCAGAGGTGTGACGGAACACGCCTGCCATGGGACAGGAGCGATCCCTGGGGGCGCCGAATCCCCACCAGGCCGCTGGGATTTCAGAGCACGAACAAAGCTAGTTAATGTGATTAGGGAAACGGGGCTGTGAAGGCAGGCTCCCTGCAGGCCCAGCCTTCCTTTCCCCCTCAGCACAGCAGCTGCCCCCTCCGAATCAGACTGAAACTGTTTATTTCCCATTCCAGGGAGTCCAGCTCCAAAAAATCCCCACCCCCCACCTGCAATGGGACTGAAAGCTCCCCCTGGTTAAAACAGGCAAGAAACTTTCACAGACAAGGTTTAAAATTTGGGCCGTTTGTGTTTCATTCCGGTTTTTTAAACCTGCTGTTTAGGTCACATATAGGCTTGGCCGGGAGTCTACGGGAATCGGCTATTGAAAGCAATCCGGGAGATTTTAATAGGTACAATATAATTAATAACATTACGTCATGTTAGGGGGGGAGGGGGAATCTCCCAGAATAGCTTCAGCAATCTGTAAAGATGAGGGGATGGGGGCCAAACAATTGATGCATCAAAGTTTTAGTGATGTGGGTCTAAGGACAGAACACCTGGGTTCTGTTCCTAGTTCTGGGAGTGGTTGTAGGAGAGAACTGGGAGCGCATGTAGCTTGCAGGTAAGCATCTTTAACTCAGATTTAATGGTGTGAGCCCAGGACGCTGCTGTGGAGGTCACGTCTCTTCGCTGAATCTCAGTTTTGTGTCTACATTGGGGCCTGATTGTCCTCTCGCTCCCGCAGCTCGCTCCACGGAGTTAAGCAGAGCTGCCCCCGGTTCACACGGGAGTGAGAAAGCAGCGTGGGACCCGGTGACTTCATTACAAAGCAGCACGTGATGCCAGTCCAGCTGCAGCTGGCCCCCTTCTCCTTACCGAAATGGAGGAGTTAAGAGGCCAGGAAGAAGCAGCTGGCGGGAGGCCTGAGGCTGGACGGGAGAGAGGAAGAGGGAGAATCAGCTGACTCTGAGAATGACCCAGAAGAATGAATTAAAAAAGGCGAAAGGGGAAGTGCTGTTTCCGGTCCCCACAGAGCCCTACCAGCCATGCCAGCCAGCCTCACAAGTCCGTCGCTGCAGGGAAGCTCCAGAGACATTTGCGGTTAGGCCGGAAGTAACCCTCTCTCCTCCCCCCGTGGGAATCTGAACACCAGGGTTAACACCTGACTCTTGCAAAAAAGGGCTCTGGGGCCTTTGCGACCAGGCCATGGCATCCCATGTGCAAGACAGCCCCCAGCAGTAACCGTGCCTGTTGGCATCCAGCTGACATGCTGGGGGCAGCATTCTCTTAAAGGGCAGAGCGCCAGCGCAGCTCCCTGCAGCCCAGCGCCCCCTAGCCCTGCCCTGGGGCATTGAGAGAGCACCCGAGCACCTCTGTGTAGCACAGCGCCCCCTAGGGATCATTGGGGTCAGCACTGATGGTGAGGGCAGAGCGCCCCCTTCTGAGTCACTTGCATGACTCCCTGCAGCCCAGCGCCGCCCTGGGGTCAGCACAGACTGAAAGGAGCGAGGCTCCTTCCCAATTAGTCGGTACTAACCAGTTCCTCCATTGCTTCCCAGCCCCACCCACTGGTCGCCCCTACACTGGCCCCACCTGAGATACCAGAATGTCTCTTGCCTGCTCTGACTCCAGCCCAGTAAACTGAGGCAGCTTGATGGCTGCCAAACCCGTAGGCCCCTGGCTGCTCTGTGCGGAGACTTGGTGCATTTCCCTTTGTCCAGACAGGGGTTTGGTGGGAGCCTGAGGAAGAGCCGGGAACGCCGCCCACCCGCACACCCTGGCGTGGGGGAGTGTTTGGACGGGGACTGGGCGGGAGGGAGAACAATCGGGATGGAGCAGGGGCCCGGTGTGTGCAGGAGGAAGGGAGCTAGGTTGTGGCTGTATGCTCAGCAATAGGAAATGCTTTATTAGCTGGGAGTGGTGGAGAAAAGCCAGGCAGGAAGAGGCAGTAATAAGAAACATTTTTTGACTTCTCCCACATCCAGAGCTCGGAGATCTTGCCAAACTGCTGCGTTTGGGGAACAGGGAGAGAGAGACGAGCCCCCAGGACTGGGGAGGGAACCTAGACACACACACCCCTCTCCCCAGCTGGGACCGGCGACAGCGGCTGGAACTAACACTGGAGCCAAAGCTCTGCCCTGCAAGCATCCCTTTGCAAATCTAGGAAGGTTGGTGTGTGGGGTGGGGAGGACGGAGGCTGACCCATGAATCTGCTTCAGGCTGGAGCTTGCAGTGCAGGGGGGAGCTGCCTGGGGTGAGCTGGAAAAGTGTCCGTCGAAGGCTGGGATCCACACACTGCAACCAAAGGAGAATCGCCTCTGGCCCTGGGAAAGGGTCACCGCAGCCCTGCCTGCAGCAGACAGAGAGCCGGATACAGGACGCCCAGACCTGGGTCGGGCAGGGTTCCGTTCCGCCTCCAGAGGCTCTGCAGAACCCGCCCGCCCGCCCACAAGCAGCCTCTCCTCTGGGCCGGTGCTGTCAATGAGAGGGAAAGAGCCGTAGGTGAGTTGGAATGAACTGCTCCCTCTCTGGGTGTCGGGATGTTTCTTAGGCTGCTGCCCAAAGCAGAAAGCGAGCTACCAACGATCTCGTCATGGGCCCGCTCCTCAGCTAGTGGCCTAGAGCTGATCATAGTGGAGCTCCCCCATATTTGTAACTCCTCACCCCCTCTGGTCTGTTCCTGATTTGCCCCCTCTGTGACACATTGGAGCAGACTGTTCTTTGGGTCCCCCTTTCACAGCAAGGGGTGTCCCTCCCCTCTAAGACTCTGATCCCCCTCTGTGCACTACGTGCTGCTGAGAACAACTCCATTGCTTGAATGTAAATCTGGAGTAACCGCTCTGAAGCCAGCAGAATTTGCTCCTGATGTATGCTTGTGCAACTGAGATTAGAATCTGGGTTTACCTCAATTGCAGTTAGTGGGATGACTGGATTTGCACAAGGGTAATTGAAGTCAGAATCTGGCCTTGTGTCCCCTTTCAGAAGATGAAACAATATGTAAACTATAATTATATGATATGCAATGGATCTAGTTCTGGAGGATTGGAGAGTAGCAAATGTTTTGCAGATATTTCTAAAAGGCGCTGGGGAAATGTAGTAAATTGCAGACTAGAGACTGGTAAATTAGTTGAAATGATGGAATTACAAAGCACTTAGAAATGAATGATATGATAAGGTCAAAGTAGCACAGCTTCTGAAAAGGAAAACCGCGTTCACCAATCTATTCAAATTCTCTACCATTTTCTATAAAAGAGCAGATAAAGGAGAAGTTGACACAATTCATTTAGACTTTCAAAAAGGCCTTTTACAAAGTTCCTCATAAGAGGTTGCTGAAGGCGCTAAGTAGTCCAGAGATCAGAGGCAAAGGGCTATCTTGGGTCAGGAACTAGGTAAGAGATGGAAAACGGATTATGAAGAAATGGTCAATTTCATCACCACCGAAAGTTAACAGCAGGAGCGGTGCTAGGGCTGATATTAATTCATGATCTGGAAAAGGAGAGAAGCAGGGAGGAAGCAGAATTTGCAGATAACACAAAATGAGTTAGGTTCACCAAGACTGTGGAACGTCAGAGGGACCTAACCAAGTTAAGGGCAATATGGTGGCAAATGAAATTCAGCGTGGGATGGAACACCGTGAACTGCTCCTACGCTGCAGAGAATTCCTAAACTGCTCAGGAAAAGCTCGGCCGTAGCTCAATGAGCAGCGCCAGCGGAGAAAGCAAATCAATGTTGGGGTGCGGAAGGAATGGGTGGGGACTATTCTGTTGCTATCCTGTAGCTCAGTAGGATACTCGGGACTGGAATGGGGTGATCAGTTCTCTCTCTCACACACACACACACACACGGGTCAGAGATGCTTCGCAGGATTTGTTTGTTACTGTTTCTAAAAAGCTTCCAGGCTAGAAATAAAAAAACCCTTGCTGTTCTCGGCACAAACAAACAGAAAATCAACCTTGCCCTCCTATTTCTCTAACACACAGAATTTGAGAAAAAATAAACACGTGAGTAGGGAGGGGGCGTCTGGGCTGATTTTTTTTTTAAATAACAAAACCTGTTTCTCTGATTTTTAATGTAGCAACTGCCTCGAGTGCAGGGCAGCACGAAGCCCGTGCTGTGCAATACGGCTGCTTGAGGCATCTGCTGGCTCTGGGCACGTTGCGCCAGGCATGCCAATGTCCCCGGAGCAACCTTTGCAAGGCTCCGAGGCTCAGTTCGGCTCCGAAATGGGCCTGAAGGAGACCCCCGAGCCAAGTGAATCTGATCTCTGGCTCTACATTTTCTCCAGCCCTAGGAATACAGCATGTTCCCTGGATCAGACCACTGGCCAGCTCCTGAAAGCTTCAGTGGCAGAAGTTGTCACTGCCGTATGGGCCGGGAGAGGAGGGGAATCTCCGTAGTTCTCCCAATTTAGGTTCAAAGCCCATTGAAGTAAAGGGGAAAACTCCCACTGAGTTCAATGGGCTTTCGATCTAGCAACGCATGGCCTGGTTTGTAGAGGAGTGAGCTGCCTCTGACCTCAAGGGGAACTTCAGCACCTCTGACAACCAGCCTAGAGCGGCAGTGTCCTGGAAACTACCTAACTCTGCTGCCTCCCCGGGCAGGAATAACGCTTCCTGCCGGCCGCGTGCTCATGTGCCCTGGGACGGGAGGGGGGCGTCTGTACAGCTGCTGGTTCTCAGGGAACAAAAATAAGGAACCAGGTCATGAGATGCATCCTGGCACTCAAAAACCAAAGACGGCTTTTCTGCGCACGGTTTGCCGGGCACGACCCCTAGATATCTCCCATGCGAGCGTGTGACTGTGCGAACCATGGTGATAATTGTGTTGATGATTCTCTTTCCTGGTTTGGTTTCATGTCAGCTAGTTAATCTGTTCTCCAATGTGAACCAAGCAGCAGGAAGGGACCCGGTACCTAGGGCAGGGTGTTGGGAAGAGGAGAAGGGTTTAGGTCTCAATCTTCAAAAGTATCCTCTGGGGTCTGATTCAAAAGTATCCTCTGGGCACCTGCTGCTCCCAGTCACTTCATTGGGAATTATGGGTGCCCTGCACCTCTGAAAATCAGGCCCAAGATCACAGTCCCAAAAACTGAAGCTTCCTTGGAAAACATTGGTCTTGCTCTGCGTCTACACTGCTATCAAAGGCCTGCGGCACAGCCGGGGCTGGCCGGGGCAGCTGACTCGGGGTTCCGGGCTATCAAACTGCAATGTAGCTTTGCAGGCTCGGGCTGGAGCCCAGGCTCTGAGACCCTACGAGGGTGGAGCGTCTACACAGCTATTTTTAGCCCTGCAGCCCACCCCCCATGAGCCCGAGCCAGCTCAGCCGGGTTTGAGATTCAGCGCGGTGGGTTTTTTATCGCAGTGCGGCAGAGCCCTCTGGGGACAATTCATGGCTGCTCTGGACAGTCAGTTACACAAGTGCAAGGGGCTGTCTCTGGTCTTCGGAGACCTGCTTTGCACTGGCGTGGATTGCTGCAGGAGGCGCCAGGCATGAATGTCTCGAGCCCAGCTCGATGGGAACAGAGCGTAGTTACTGCTTAGGGGGGTTTGTGCGTCAGGAGTTTGGTGGGACTCGATCTAGTTCCTTCCGGATATGTGTCCACAGCACAGAAACCACCACCATGAAAGGCGCTTGCTGGCAGCCCCAGCACATGGACCAAGGCCTGAATGGGCCACAAAGACGGAACCCTGGCATGCTCAGATGGTCCTGCCAAGGCACCAATAGGGCTTATGGGTAGAGCCCAGGGCCGGCTCCAGGCACCAGCTTAACAAGCAGGTGCTTGGGGCGGCCACTCCGGAGAGGGGCGGCACGTCCAGGTATTTGGCGGCAATTCGGCAGAGGGTCCCTCACTCCCGCTCGGAGCGAAGGACCTCCTGCCGAATTGCCGCCGCAGATCGCGATCGCGGCTTTTTTTTTTTTTTTTTTGGGGCTGCCTGGGGCGGCAAAAACCCTGGAGCCAGCGCTGGTAGAGTCTACAAGCACGGTCACTGGTCCTGTGCAGAGAGGATCTCAGGGCTCTCTCTGGTGCCTTTCACCAGCACTAAACGCACTCCAGATTTTATAAAATCTGGCTCTGTGCTGAGTAGAGAGCAGGGCTGGCACGCTGCTTGCGAGAGAAGGGTGTGGCGCCAAGGGGGTCAAGGAGAGACAGCGAAACATCTGCAAGCATTCAAAGCCCTGCTTCCTTGTATGCTCCGAGTCAACGTGGCCCGTGGGGAATTGCAGCTCTGAGTGCACTTCCATTTTCAAAGAAATTGTAACTTTGCGTTCTCCACCCACGTTCTTAATAGAAGCATCTTTGATAGGTCATTACATTGGCCTGCTTTCTTAGGTGGTTATATAGGACACCGTAGCATAACATCTTAAATGCTTGGCCTGCTCTTGTATTATAAATCATATCAATAGCACATGCGTGGAAGAGGTGGAATTAAAGTTGCTTTAACTCTGATTAGCCTCACACAGGTTCTCGGCTGGTGTCAACTGATATAGCTCTGTTTATTTCACTGGAGCTATTCCAATTTACAGAAGCTGAGAATCTGGTCCCTCTATTTATTTATTTGTGGTTCAAAGAGTCACAGACCAGATAAGGTTGCCTTGCCGCTTTTGCCCTGAGCAGTTTGTCAATATGCAGAGCCTTGCCTAGTGGTTTCCATTAGAGAAGAAATTGATGATACAAGTCAGGTATTTCTCTGGTATAATCCTGTTTATTTACAGTGAATGAACACAGGGTCCTATTTCCCAGAACACAGAAGGAAAAAAAGAGCAGGAAGTTCTTTTAGAATTTCTAAGCCAGCTTCTCCAGCCAGTCCTGTGCCCCAAGGAGTTCTGTCTCCTTGCTCCTCTGGGCTAGTCTCACGACTGTTTCTCCTGCCGTCTGCTGGTTTTCTGGGCTCTCTGCTTCTCTCGCATGTCAAAAAACCCTTTAGCCCAGGGGGTTCTCAAACTGGGGGTCAGGACCCCTCAGGGGTCACGAGCTGTCAACCTCCACCCCAAACCCCGCTTGCCACCAGCATTTATAATGGTGTTAAATATATTTAAAAGTGTGTTTAATTTATTAGGGGGGGTCGCACTCAGAGGCTTGTGATGTGAAAGGGGTCACCAGTAAAAAGTTTGAGACCCCCTGCGTTAGCCCCTACATTTGCAATCTGTCAGAGAAACCCCACTTATTCTCCCTGGGTTCCTTCTTGATCAGGCCTTGCCAAACAGCCTAGTGACTTGGGCGGTGGCTTCTATGGTGTCCAGCTATCATGACATAAAAGGGGCTTCACTTCTTCTATTTAGCATGAATGAAAGGTGGTCAGCACACCCTTCAGTTTTAACCAGGTGTAAGGAGTTGGACTCACCCCTGCGGCGCCTCCTGCTGGTCGTCCTCGGGAATTAGCTCATTTTCCAGCCAGGAGCGCCCTCTGCAGGCCGGTGATCCGCCTTACCTCACTCTGCCCCCCCCCCGTGTCCCTCCCAGGATCCCGGTGCCCCTTCACTGGGTTTCTGCCCCCCTTGCAGAATCCCTCAGTCTCAGGGTCTCCCCCCTCCAGCCTCAAGCAGAGAGAGACTACTGCGCTCCTGGCTCCCAGCCTCTTACACAGGCCAGCTGTGGCCTGATTGGGGTGCGGCCGCTTCCCCAATCAGCCCAGCTTTTAGGGCTGCAGCCCTCTTCAGGGCTGCTTTCCAGCCCTCCCAGGCAGGAGCGGGTGTCTACCCCGCTACACCAGGTCTGTGATCAGTGGTTGCCATCAGCCCTTCCAGTAGAACAACAATTTTTAAAAATTCTTCTTCCCTGTGTTGCTAACGCGCAAGGCTATTAAAACTGAAAGGACTTGAAACTTCGAATTGATTTTCCACCACTGATGCTGCCGTCTGTTGGACCCTTTTGTGCTTCAGTTGGCTTGGGATGGGGATATTGCTCCAGGCACTTCCATTCGGTTCCCCACGCTTGCAGGACAGACTGTGTGGTGAAATTAGAACATTTCGGTTCATTGGGGTTTTGTGCTTGGATCCAGGGGGTTGATTCTAGAAACAATCCCGAGAGGAAGTTCCGCTCGGCTCTAAGAATCGGGTCTTGCCCCTTTTTTCCACCAGTCTTGTAATATTTAGGGTGAAATCCTGGCTCCATTGAACACAATGACAAAAATCCCAGTGACTTTAGTGGGGGCCAGGATTTCCCTTCGAGCCCCTGCTCGGAGAGGAGACTGATGATGGGAGGGGGTCTCAACTCTCAATTAAAATGAAAAAAGTTAGTTTCTAGCCCTATGATTGCAGAGAAAAGCCTGGAAATGTGTCTCAAGTGTCCCCCCTAAGGGCTCACAAGCCAGAAGGTAACGAGCCTCAACTAGAGTAGCTTTGAAAATCGTACAATTCCTAAGCCAATCTCGTCATATGTTGGGGCCTGACTCCTGATTCTGGAACCGTTGGGGTCGGTGACACGGACGTCTACAGCCAGGCTACCTGTCCCGAGCTCTGCACTTGGGTCTGAGTTGAGGGCCATAGTTGGTACCAGCCGGCACAGAGACGCTGAGGCCGTGGTGTGGAGACCTAATGAGGTGAGAGAGCTACAGAGAACATGTGAATGGTGAGTCACTGGTGCAGAGGGTGCAGGAAATTAAATCTCAGTTTCTGGAGCAGAAGCTTCCTTCTAGAAGCAGCTGCTTGGAAAGCAGCAGAATAAAGTGAGTTTTCAGCAGTTCTGAGGACCCTCCCCCCTCCCACCGTGTTTCTGTTACTGATGAGAACCAGAGAGCTCAGGCTGGGGTCACGGGGCTACTTGTGACAGAGATGGTTGGAGTCTCTGGAGCAATGTTACAACATCCAAGTTGTGGGGCTTAAAGAACCCGTGAGCCATCTGTGTTAGCGTGTGAGGGAGAGAGGGAAAGAGGACAAAGGGGAGGCTAGAGATGGGGGAAGGGAGGGAAGGGTTCAGAGAGAAGGGAGGAAGAAAGAGTAGGGAGAAAAGGAAGGAGATCAATAGCAAATGCCTCCAGCAGCTGGAGATGGGACCCTAGATGGGGAGGGCTCTGAGTTCTACCGAGAATTCTTTCCCGGGGGTCTGTCTCTTGCCAGATCAGTCTAACTGATCACCGGGTTGGGAGGGCATTTCCCCCAGGTCAGATTGGCAGAGACTCTGGGGGTTTTATACCTTCCTCTGCAGCACGGGGCACTTGGGGGTTTGAACTAGAGTAAGTGATGCATTCGCTGTAACCTGGAGTCTTTAAGTCATGATTTCAGGACTTGGCTAATGCAGCCAGAGGTTGCAGGAGTGAGTGGGCAAGATTCTGTGGCCTGCGATGTGCAGGAGGTCAGACTAGATGATCACGATGGTCCCTTCTGGCCTTCGAGTCTATGAGATCAGGAAGAGGGGCGGGAGAAAAAGGAATGGATCACGGGAGCATGTAGCAAGGTCAAAGACTCACCAGCACAGCGCCTCCTGCTGGTCATCCTGGGAATTAGCTCTTTTCCAGCCTTGGAGCACCCCCTGGTGGCCAGGGTCTCACCTGCCTCAGGCCCCCATGCCCCTCCCAGACCCTGGTGCCCCATACCTTAGGGTTCTGCCCCCAGTACTCTTGGTTTCCCCTCCCAGGGGAACCCCCAACCCTCTAAACCCACTTTGCCTCAGTGGCTATTGCCAGTCATCATCTAGCCCCCTTTCCCTGGGGCAAACTGCAGTCTGTCATGGCCACTCATCATTGGCAAGGGGGTAGGACCAGCTGCCTCTGCCTAACCCCACGCTGCACCTCCCAGCCCCAGTACCCGCAGAGGCCTTTATCAAGGCCTCAGCCTGGTGAGTTGCTAGGCTGGAGCTCCCTGGCTGCCCTTGCCCTTCTCCCAGGCCGCTAGGTCCTTCTCTCTCCACAGCTAGCGAGAGAGACTCCCCTGTCTCCTGGCCCCACAGCCCTTTTATGCAGGCCAGCTGCGGCCTGATTAAGCCAGCCCCACCTGGGGCCAACTACCTCGCCAGCCTCCCTCAGTTGCTCTTAATCCCTTTGACCTGGGAGTGGGGCAGCTGCTCCACTACAGAGCTGAACAGAACCGGGCCCAGCTCTTTGGAGGTGCCTCTAGGCCCAAAGCCCATTTCCCAAGCGCTTCCTTTGTCTCCAGGCTAGAGGTCCAGGCCCGGCTCTGGATGGGGCCTAGATTGCCAGGACAGCAGCCATCCAAACCTGGGCACCATGGAGGTTGCAATTCCTATTCCAGGATCCTGCCTGCAGCCGGGGGGGACCCAGACTGTGAGATGAAGGGTCAGGTGCCGCCCTGGAGTGAGCTAGCACTTTGATTTAACCAGGAGTGTTTTTTGTGTACACCAGGGCTGGATCCGTGCCCTGGTGTCTGCACTGGGTCCGGGCTGTGGGGCAGGTGAGATTGGGGTGCAGCCCACGTGACTGTCCCTGGTTCAGGGCGGAGCGGCCGAGGAGCACCTATCCCTCCCCCCAGGAACGTTGCCCTGTCTGTGCCGGTGTTTGGGGGACGGGCCTTCGAGAACCCCGTCACCCAACATGGGTTCAACCTGCAGATGCATCCAGCCCCTTTGCTCACCCTTGAAAGGGATGTTTGCCTGCTGGTGCTTTATCCACAAAAGCTGCAGATTCCCTGGGCCGGAGGCGGCTCCCGCTCCCAGCCCCATATCCCACTGGAGCTGAGTCTCTGTTTCCCCTCTGGGAGCAACAACAAAGCGAGTTATTTCGGGGAGGAAAGGTCCCTGCGAGGCTGCCCTATGGCTGGAGCCACGGAGCTGCTGTCTGGGCCAAATATCTGTTTGTGCGGCTTGGAGCTGTGTGTGTTTGCGTGACTCCCCTTTCCCATCAAGGCCAGAATCTAAACAATCTTGATTCCTGTTCTGGCTTCAGCGGCGGGCAATGGGCAGGGCTCCCTGAATTGCAGGAAACGGAGCCATCAGCCTGTTTACGTAGAAATCACAGACGGAGGTGGGTGGAGAACCCAGGGGCTCGTCCATTTAGAAAGGGATCCAGAAGCGAAGGAGACGGCTGCACGGCGGGGAGGAAGGGGGCTGGGAGGCTTGGGGACAGTGGTGAGGTCAAGTCTTCATCATGTTTAGTTTGGCAAGAATTTCCTTTTTACAAGGAAGAATTTAAAAAACAAAACACCCTCCCTCTCCATAGGAGCAGCTGGGAAACTTTTGGCTGCCTGCTATGAGTGTATTTGTATCGCTGATAAGCCTGATACCAAAGCCCGCTGGAGGACCCAGTCCGCGAGTCTCTGTAATGCACAGCTGGCCTGAAGGATACTTCGGAGCAGGCCCACGGAGCTGTTTGTCGCTCCAAATCAGTTCCCTGCCATTGCCACGAGCCCCCCTATTTCTCTGCCTGTGGTCTCCTTTAGTCTAGTACAGATTACAGGCCTCAGTACCGAGGTACCCGGGCGGGGTTTCGTGGCCCGATATGCAGGGGGTCAGCCTAGGTGGTCTGGGGGTCCCTTCTGGCCTTAGAAACTCTGACTTTGATGCATAGAAGTGGGGGAGGGGAAGGTGAGCCCATCTTCATCAGGCCTTTCCGAGCCATTGCTCTTTGATCCTGCACCATCTATTGCTTAGACCTAGGTAAATCCCGCTAGCCGCACTGCCCCGCTTTGGCCCTGCTGCATCCCATTACGTCTGTTACTACCTGCCTCCCCCTTTGAACTTCCTGGGTCCCCTGTCAGTTCCTGCCGCCTACACTGCCCCTGCTTTGTTAGTGATCAGATCGTGTGGAACTTCTTGGCTCCCCGTTTTAAAACTGTAGCTTTGCTGGTGCAAGTTGGGTGCTGTGCTCCATGCCAGAGGTGGCTGCATTTCAGTGGTGGTGAGGCTGCGCAGCCTGTAAAATGCTTTGGCGTCACTTTTCCTGGGATGCGAGGAAGTGCAGCCACACAAGTTGCTACAATGAAAAGAGGCTGATGTGTCTATTGCTCTTCACACGACAACAGAACATGAAGGCACCGCAGGGACACAGCTGGGTCACAAGTAAGGAACCATGCTTACTACACACGTGCCAGACCTCGCTACAACCACCCTGCTGCTCTGGCTGGTTTCTGGTGGCTTCTCCAGCCCCAAACACAGTAAGGGCCACTAGCAGGTTCACAAACCATTTAAAGGTATACTACCCTATTCCTGTCTGCTACCCTTCTGTAGACAAATGGACTGCTGTCAATCAGTGCAGAGTTTGCACTGTGTTTATTTACACGCATTACCAATGCAGACTGATCTTCTGGAGGCTGTTTAGCTGGAATGGGTTTTCATGCAGTTATGTGTCGTAAAGATCTCCTGTAATCGCTCTCAGGAAGAGGTGGTAACTGTGATATCCTGGCCAAGTTCCACTCTGGATAATTCCATCCTACCTACCTACATCCTGCCCCCCCCCCCCCCCCCCCCCCCCCCCCCCCCCCCCCCCCCCCCCCCCCCCCCNGACTACAGAATCCTTTATTTCCTCTCCAAAGCCATTGTGTAGCTTTGCCGAGCGACTGTGAAGCAGCTGACCCGTTCCCTATACATAATGAAGTTGCACGATAATAATAGCATTTGCATTTGCAAAGTGCTTTCAGATCCTCCAGGTGAAAGAGGCTGCCGAATTGTGAGACTGCGCTATTAATTCATTCTGTTTTCTCCAGAGAAAATGCTACAAGGAGCCATTGGGAGCTTTCTCCTGGTCGTTCTGACTGTTCCAAGGAGCTTTCCAGCTGGTATGTAGCAGAATAGCCAGATGGACTAAGAACAGTGCAGTGTTCCCAGAGCACGGCTGTTTCTTTCTGTAGCGTGCAGGAAACTGACATAAATGGCGGGAGATTTGGAGATTTATTTATATACTCACCTCTCAAAATAAGTCACCATCCCAGGCAATTTATTTGCACCCCTGTGTGTCTGCCTGGGGAGGCAGAACTGCCTAGAGGTCAGAGGAAGGAGCTGGGAGTCAGGATTCCTGGGTTCTATTCCAGCTGTACCCATGACTGGCCATGTGACCTTGGGCGAGTTGTTTCTCCTCACGTGTCGCTGATCTCCCTCCCGGTGTTAGTTCACTATGGTTCATAACGTGCTTTGAGCTCATTGGATGGAAAGGGCTGGAGACATGAAACTGAGAGATGGGATGCAGGGAGTATTCTTAAATACCTAGGGCTTTTCCCTGGGGTGGGCTCCTCTTAGTCATGGAGGATGCTGTCTTCTTGGGCTATTAACTGGACATCTCACAGTGTCCTCACCCCCTCCAGTTGCCCCAGTCTGCTCATCTCCGTCACTGGTCAGCCCCAGCCCGGGGTTATCTTCTTCACCCTGTTCACAGCTACCCAGTGCTGAAGCAAGGAGGCACTATTTGAGGCCCGTTGTTAGGGCCAGCGCCATGGGAGAGCTCTGTGCAGAGTGAGATGCTGGCGAGTTTGCCCAGGATGAGCCCAGGCTGTGAAACAGGTCAAATCCCAACCACAGCGTATCCAGGGCTTTGGGGCTTCAAACCTGAAACCTTGCTCGGGGTCAGAGCTTGCAGCTCCAGCCTGACTCTGATGGGCCAAACACCCCAAAATGGCGAAGTTCAGGTTCGGGTCTCGACTTTGCCCCCGCTTTGGGGAATGCCTTGATGATGATGATTGGCCCCAGCCTAGATTCTGGGGTGCGGGTTCCAGGCATAACTTTAGGGCCCAGGTTTAGAGACAGGACCAAGACTAAATTCCAGATCTAAATGCCCCTGAGTGGCGCTCAGAGTCCAAATCCACATGTGAAATTGCAATGGGATGAACAAAACCAGCTGGATCGAAAAACACTGACCTTCCCGAAGTTAAAGCCCCAGAGACAAATATCCTGGTTTGATCCCATCCCCAAATTCTTTCTCATCTATCCATCACATTTATCTAGCTATTTATTTAGCTATTTATCTGCTAGTCTGAGCCTGGATTTTCAGAAGATCTCGGGGGCAGATTTTCTGGTGATCAGCACCTAGAACTGGGGTCATACTAAGAAGTGCCCAGCACTCAACCTGCCTCCGGTGTGCTGGCTTCTTTGAAAGTCTGGCCCGCATGGCCCGGCCTCGACTAGCCAACCCTCAGCCATGTGAGACTTGCTGTTACGAGCAGCTGGTTTGTGTCCCCCAGTATTTATTAATGACCCGACTCCCAGCCCAGTCGGAGTCCTCCCATGACATTCGGGGAGTGGCGGATGTAACGTACCCCAGCTGGAATGTGGGGAGAGTCCTGTGGGCCCACCCCGGCTCGGCTCCATCCGTGAACAGTGCTGTCTCATTTCTGTCCTGCAGAGAACCTGACCTGCGCCTGTGACGAGAAAGTGCAGCCCTGTAAAAATGCCACCTGCTGGGGGAAGGTGTGTTTTGTGAGCAAAACCCTGGAGAACGGGAAGGCCACCCAGGTCAAGGGCTGCCTGAGAGATAATATCCGGGAGCACTGCCAGACTGCGGCCATGGAAGAATACACCATGAGATGCTGCAGCGCCAACATGTGCAATGAGAACATCAGTGTCCTCCTGAAAGGTACAGCCCAGCTGGGTCCTTGGTCCTTGGTGTGGCTGGGTGCAGGGGGCTCCCCTCTCTGGTAGTTTGTCCCAGGCTCCCACCCCCTGCCTTGGGGAACCGTCCGACAGCCTTTGGGGAGACAGGAATTTCCCCAGAAATCACTGGTGCCCCTCTGGCCTTGCCCCCTCAGCTCAGGTGCCTCCCAGCCCCGAGCTCAGGCCCTGGGCTGCTGCATCCATGCTCACTGGAGCCCAGCAGACTCTGTCCCCCTCCTTCAGTGGGAGGAGAGCTGTCCGCAGGAACTGGGGTGACATTTGCTGTCAGCTCTCTGCCTGCTGCCCCTGAATTGCTCAGGGCTGCTGGGGAGTAGGGCTGGCCCTTTCACACCCATGGAGAGGGTGGCTCCTACCAGCCCCGAGGCTGCTCTAACTTATACCAGGGCCCTGCATGGCTCTAGAATATGAGAAAGAGAGAGGTGGCCTGAAGCCCCCTCCCAGTCCCAGCACAGGAGCACAGAAACCAAGCTGCAGACCCCAGTGCCTGTTCCATCCAGACCTGACCCCTGCTCTGACTCCATGCATACTGCATCTGGTCCTTTTCTTCCCCTCAGGCCAGGAGCAGCCCGAAGAACCTGCCTCTCTGACGAACCTTCTCCTGATGATCCTCGTCCCCCTGCTGGCCCTCCTCGTGCTCATCATGCTCGTCACGCTCTCCTTCTGGAAGCTGGCTCAGCACCGCAGGAAGCGGCTTCTCATCAGACATGATGACTTGGGGGACACAGATATCATGCTGAAAGCCACCATGGTCGGAGACAGCACCTTAGAGGTGAGTGGGCCTTGAACAGCCTACCCGCTAGGGACCAGAAATGGCGATGGCCACAGACAGGCTCCTACCCTGCAAACCGCCCCAGGTCCGAAGGCCCCGGAGTTCTGGAGAGGTTGGATCCAAACCCGGACTTTGCGGCCGGAGCCCATCGCTGTGTCACAGTCAAGGGCTCTCTCCCTAACAAAGAGGATATAACATTCAGGAGCGCAAGTAGAGCGGTACCCTCCAGCACGCGGGACCGGCAAGAGATTTTTAGCAGTACGGGGTACTGGAAAGCCTTGGGGCTAGCCCGCTCCTCCGGAAGGGGAGTGGGGCTGTGCCCGGCTAGGGAGAACATTCATTCTTTAAACTATGCTAACAAACAAACAAAGGCTTTGTTTAAGGTTGTTAGCATATGTATTGGGCTGTTACCTTGGTCAGGAGTCCTCAAGAGGGGAGGAGTGGGGGGGACAGAAGGTGTTTCTACTTGCACCACTGATAACATTGAATAGGAAAGGTATATGGGTGGCATGGATTTTATGGTCTCCATAATTCTCTCTCCACTTCACCTCTAGGTGCCACGCAGCCATCTCTGCCCCACAGGTCACTGGTACCTCTCCATACCCCTCCTTGCAGCTTTTACTCTGTCTCCACCCAGAACTATCTTCATGCCGCAACCCCACCATCATGTGCCCCATCTCCACCCCCTCCTATGATCACGCACCCCCTCTCCGTGTTTGCTGCCAGCCAACCTATGGCGATGCACCAATCCCCACCCAAAATCCATGCATTCACTCCATCTGCCCCCTATCACTGTGCCCATGTGCCCCATCTCTAGCCCCAGATCGCCACCAGGCAGCTTCACCACCCTTGTGCACCCCACCTATCTCCCAGCTCCCCACTCCTGATTGCCATGGTAACCGAAAAGATGGGGATTTAATGTTGCTTGAGGGGTTACCTTGCTGCAAGCTCTGTCACTGACTTCCAGTGATCTGTCCCTCAGGACCTGCTGAACGAGGACTGCACGACGGGCAGCGGCTCCGGGCTGCCCTTTCTTGTGCAAAGAACTGTGGCTCGGCAGATCACTCTGGTGGAATGCGTAGGTAAGAAAACCCAGCCACTGCGTCTGCCTTTGAACATCTGCACGTGGTGAAGGAGGATCCCCCTGGCTCGGCTATCGCCTGATTCCTTCAGCCAGTGAGCCAGGCATGTCCCAAGCTCCATCCCGGGAGCAGCTAGAGATGAGACCATGAATCCTGACCCTCGGGGGAAATTTTGGACTCTGGTTAAGGCCGTCTCTGTTACCCACCCGCTAGCCCAGGGCCCTCTGGAGATGCTTAGTATAGGAGGGGGAAGGACAAGCAGGTCTTGGACTGGAGCTGGGCTCTTCCTAATCGCTGATATCCGATGGGCTGGGCTCTGGCCATGAGGCTTCTGGCCTAACTCTTCATGGTACAGACCAGGCCTGGCCCTCGGGGACCCGGCCCGACCCCTAGCCCTACAGGCCGGGCCTGGCCCTGGGGGACCCGGCCCGACCCCTAGCCCTACAGACCAGGCCTGGCCCTGGGGGACCTGCCCTTTCCCTTAGCAGACAGGCCTGGGCACTGAGGTACCCAGCTTATCCCCATGACTGTATAGGCCAGGCCTGGGCATGAAGTCACCTGTCCTAGCCCCTAATTGGACAGACTAGACCTGGGGTAGGCAACCTATGGCACAGGTGCCGAAGGCGGCACACGAGCTGATTTTCAGTGGCACTCACACTGCCCGGGTCCTGGCCACTGGTCCCGGGGGCTCTGCATTTTAATTTAATTTTAAATGAAGCTTCTTAAACATTTTAAAAACCTTATTTACTTTACATACAACAATAGTTTAGTTATATATTATAGACTTGTAGAAAGAGACCTTCTAAAAATGTTAAAATGTATGACTGGCACGCGAAACCTTAAATCAGAGTGAATAAATGAAGACTCGGCACTGCACTTCTGAAAGGTTGCCGACCCCTGGACTAGACCCTGTTAAGCCCAAGAAAAGTCCTGGCAATTTGCTGGTGAATAGGTTTGTTTTCTGACGGCCTCAGGCTGCTGGGTTGCCCAGTGGCCGTCAGAGGGTGCAGGGCACTGGCTCAGCCATGGGACCAGGTTGCCTCTAGTCATTGATCCACAAAGAACATAAAACCTTATCCTAGCTGAGGTCGCTAAACCTCCTGCTTAGGCAGCAGTGACCTGGGCTTCTATCCCGACGTGGCCCAGCATGGGCAGGTGTGCACCACGTGAGCCCGTCACCAGGGCTGGCTCAGCACCGGCAGGCAGCGTGACGCCGTGTCCGTGTCATGGCAGGGAAAGGGCGCTACGGGGAGGTGTGGCGCGGCGTGTGGCACGGGGAGAACGTGGCCGTGAAGATCTTCTCCTCCCGGGACGAGCAGTCGTGGTTCCGCGAGACGGAGATCTACAACACGGTGCTGCTCAGGCATGACAATATCCTGGGTGAGTAGCAGCCCACGAGGGTGTTTATGTGGCGCCCGGCCTGCTGATGCACCCCCGTTCTATGGCCCCTTCTGCTTTGTCCCCCTCTAGGCTTCATCGCCTCTGACATGACGTCCAGGAACTCCAGCACCCAGCTCTGGCTCATCACTCACTACCACGAGAACGGCTCACTCTACGACTACCTGCAGAGGACAGTGCTGGACACACAGACTTGCCTGAGGCTGGCCTGCTCCATCATCTGTGGCCTGGTCCACCTGCACGTGGAGATCTTCGGGACCCAGGGGAAAGCAGCCATCGCTCACCGGGACCTGAAGAGCAGGAACATCCTGGTGAAGAACAACATGCAGTGCTGCATCGCAGACCTGGGTGAGGAAGGGGGATTGACCTACAGGGCCAGAGCCAGGGCTGTGACCCAGCTCTGTGTCATCTTGCTTGGGGAACAGAGGAACTGACCATATCAGACCTTTGTCCCATCTGCACCTAACCGCTGTCTGGATTCCCTTTCACCTGCGCGCCTTGTGGTGAAAGGGCAGGTGCATCTCTAGGGGGTGATGAAAGCAAAGGCTGTTTCCTCTGCCAGTGGAGGGGATGGTCCGCTCATTAGAGCTTAAATGATTCCCTAGAGTCACGGGTTCAAATCCCAATGGGGTCAACTCCGGGGTATTTTTTCTTCCCCAGATCAAAATGGTAGTGTTTCAGGAGGTGTCAGTCCCCAGGTGACAATAAATATCCCCCCCACTTCACAGCCCCACTGATCAGCAGAAGGGAGGTGAGTGGGATAAGCCAGGGAAGGAAAGAAAGAACAAATCGCCATGGGAGACAGAGGTACACACAGGCTGTACTGATCCAAGGTGGATTTCCCTGGGTTGTAAGCAGAAAACTCCACCAGGTCCAGATTTCCTCCTAGAGAGAGAAGTGAAAACCCAGGCCCCACATGTCCTCCAGCTCAGCCTGCGTGATGCTGCTTCCTTTCAGGGCTGGCGGTCATGCATTCCCAGGGCAGCGACTACCTGGACATCGGGAACAACCCTCGGGTTGGCACCAAACGCTACATGGCCCCCGAGGTCCTGGATGAACAAATCCGTACCGACTGCTTCGAATCCTATAAGCAGACAGATATCTGGGCCTATGGTCTCGTGCTCTGGGAAATCACCAGGAGAACAGTTGTTAATGGTAAGGGGCAGTTGGGGGGCTTTGGGCAGTGAGACACCGTGCTCCTAATTCTCTGTCCACATGCACAGACACACAAACGTGGATGTCATACAAGGACCCTTCTCTATAGATATGCACACATCTGTCTGTCCTTTTATAGTACCCGGAGACTGCCCTGGGGTCCAGGACCGGCTCTAGGCACCAGCAAGCCAAGCACGTGCTTGGGGCAGCACAATTCCAGGGGCGCATTCTGGGTGGTTTAGGGTTTTGGTGGGTTTTTTTTTTTTGCTTCAGCAGTTGCGCTCTCGGAGGTTTTTTGTTTTTGTTTTTTGCTTGGGGCAGCAAAAAACCTAGAACCGGCCCTGCTGGGGTCCCTGGTCTGTATATATGCACAGAATATCTTGATGTCCGCAGACACCTGAGAGGGTCCTATCTATTCTGCTAACCTTCTATATTCACTGTCTTATACCCAGACTGGGAACTCTTTGGGGCACAGACAGCCTCCTTGTTCTGTTTGTACAGCACCCAGCACACTGGTCTCCTGGGCCATGACTGGGGCTCCTCGTACGACCTCAATATAGATAATACATCCTAACCTGCAGAGAAAGAACTGGGGCTCTGACTGGATGGGCTGAAGCTGGGACTGCCTGTTTTAATAGGAAGTCAGCAGTATCGCATGTCCTGAGTTTTGCAACAGATGGCAGCTGGGTAAATCGGTCGGTTTAGGAGCATGGCACAGCCTGTGGCCGCAGCCGCAGCAGAGAGGCTGAGCGAGCGGCAGGCTGGAGTGAGAGCCGCGTCCTCCCGTGAGTTAGCGAGGCTCCCAGTGCAGAAATCAACGCTGCTCTGGGCTGTTCCTGTGAAGGTTTTCGGCTGCTCTGGGTGTTTTTTGCCCGAAGATTAGCTGTAAATTATAAACACTGTAATCTAGTGTCAGCGCCCGGCTCCCTGATTAAAGGGCCCATTAGACTCAATCAGCGCTTTGTTTGCTCAGCACTGATTAGAAAACAAGCAGCATCAGAGAACTGCTTGGAACCTGGCCACATCCAGGGGACTTGCAGCTCCTCCGGCGCATGGGCTGGTTAACCCAGCGTGTTTCCCCCATGGTGTGCCACAGCCAGGGGCTGGTCAGTGCTGGCCTTGGGCAGAAGCAGCTGTTGTGGGATGGGGATGGTGGGGAGGGCATGCTTTCTGGGGGAGGGCAATGGGGCTGAAGTGGGGCAATGACCCAAGAGCAAATGGACCAGATGCAGACTCCTTCTCCAGGGCTTTGGGAGGTGGAATTCACCTCCCCTGCCCCATTCTCCCCCTGCAATAGCAGTGTCAGAGTGTGGGGGGAGGGCTTAGCTTAGCCTCTCTCCCTCTGGCAGCTTGGGGCGCCGTGGGCGGTGAGCCTGGCCCCAGATGTGGTGTCTTCAGTCCGTGTCCCAGTGGCCAGGCCTCCCTGGCAATGAAATGCCCCCCCCAACACACACACTCACACTCATTGTGGCGGCCTCAGCAGACGGGCCCAGGCTGGAACGAGTGCCACAGAGCCCATCTTTCCCTCCAGGGCAGGGCTAAGGGACACAGGCAGGGGGGAAGGTTGACCCAGGTGGACATACACAGGCCTGCGGTCTCCCGGGTGTCCAGCTGGCACCTTTCACCAGCAGGAAAGTTCATTAAATGGGGGAAGTTGGGGGCAAGGTGGCAGCTCCCCCAAGGCGCAGTCTGGCCGGGCTAATCTCATTTACGGCTCTCAGATTAAACACTTAACTAACCCAACAGTGCCCTTGCCTTGGCCGCCCATTAACCCTTGCGGGGCCAAAGGCCTCTCTCCCAGCAGACACTCAGTGCCGGGGAAACTCCCCACCGTTCACTGCATCCAGGGGGACAGGGTGACGTGGGGGTTACACCCTCTGCCCCGAGGCTTCCGATCCCTTTGTGACGGAGGCTCGTGAGGTGCCAGATAGGAACTTCCCACTGCAGTGGGCTGACGGGACACCGGAAGGGCTTTGGCAGCCAAAAAGGGTTAAATCTCTGGCACAAAGATATACGGAGGCACTAAATATGGATTCGCCAGGGCCAGCTGCTGGGCCGGTCTGCGGTGAGCAGCTGCCTGGCCTCCAGGTCACCACGAGGTGGCGGTTGGGGCTGCGTCTAAGACAAGGTTCCCAGATGATCCGAACTGGCCCCTGGTTTCCTGCAATTGCAACCAGTTCCAAAGGGAGACCCGGGGTCGGGGGGGGTTTCCCTCCCTATGGGCAGCCCTGAGCTGTTCACTACAGGTTTGGTGCATCTTCCTCTGAAGCACCTCGGGTAGCCGAGGCAGGATTCCACCCGGGGTCGGATTTGGCAACGCAAGCAGCACAGGCTGAACCTGGTCTGAGCGACGCCAGCGTGAATCTGGAGTGAGGGCGGTGTAGTTTGTGGGTCAGCTCCTACAGGGTGCGAGCACTGTGCCGGGTGTGTGAACACGTTCATGTCACACATCCCGTTGCGCTGCGTATCAGTGCCACGCCTGCTCACGTTACAGACCCCCGTCGCGTTTCGTGCCATCCAGGGTGTATAGCATGCTCGGTGTTAGTGCCCCATTGACTGGCTATGCCCCCCCCATGTTCATACCATGAGTAGGGTCCGTAATGCTCTGCAGCCACTGTCAGTACAGACGGGTCAAATCCTGGCCCCACTGATATCAATGGCAAAACTTCCATTGGCATCCGTGTGAGCAGTTCACCCCTGTTCTTCAGCTCCTCCAGAGACACGGCTGTCTATACCCTGTACAGCGCCTAGCACAAAGGGGCCCCAGTCTTGATTGGGCCTCAGGCACTGCCATAATACATGTGATTAATGAGCGTCTGTTGTTTGAGACTGGAGCTACCAGGGGTTCTTCCTGTCCCTAGTACAGTGCTAGGAGCAGGCTCATCTCCTTATAAACAAGCCCTCAGCAGGTCCGGGTCCATCCAGCAGAGGGCAGTGGTGCAAACGTGCACACGCACACACGCGCGTGCACACATGCCTGAGTGGTGCATGCTCCTGCTGTTTGTCCTGCGGCTGCTGCTGAGTTACGGTCATTGGGGCATAGTGCTGGCAGTTTGTGCCGCATGCCCCCGTGACCACGCCAGCTTTCCTCACCTGCTGCCCTCTCTTCCTCCGGCAGGGATAGTGGAGGACTACATGCCTCCTTTCTTTGACATGGTGCCAAGCGACCCCAGCTTCGAGGATATGAAGAAGGTGGTTTGCACTGACCAGCAGACGCCCAGTGTCCCTAACCGGCTGTTCTCTGACTTGGTAAGTGCGGCAGAGGGCGCAGATCCACTCCAGTGGTGTGACTCTTCTTTAACTCAACCGCTGTATAAACCCATAAATCCATAAATAAGAACGGCCAGACTGGGTCAGCCCAAAGGTCCATCTAGCCCAGGATCCTGTCTGCTGACAGTGGCCGGTGCCAGGTGCTTCAGAGGGAACGAACAGAACACGGTAATTATCAAGTGATCCATCCTCTGTCGTTCAGTCCCAGTTTCTGGCAGTCAGAGGTTTAGGGACACCCACAGCATGTGGCTGTGTCCCTTCCCATCTTGGCTAATAGCCATTGATGGACCTATCCTCCATGAACTGATCTAGTTCTTTTTTGAACCCAGTAATACTTTTGGCCTTCACCACATCCTCTGGCAATGAGTTCCACAGGTTGACTGTGTGCTGTGTGAAGAAGTATTTCCTTCTGTTTGCTTTAAACCTGCTGCCTATTAATTTCATTGGGTAACTCCTGGGTCTAGTGTTATGTGAAGAAGTAAATAACACTTCCCTAGTCACTTTCTCCACACCAGTCATGTTTTTTTTAGACCTTTATCATGTTCCCCCCTTAGTCGTCTCTTTTCTAAGCTGAACAGTCCCAGTGTTTTTAAGCTCTCCTCATATTTGTGTTGCCCTTCTCCATATTTTTTCCAATTTTAATATATCTTTTTTGAGATGGGATGACCAGATCTCAGTATTCAAGGTGTGGGCGTCCCGTGGATTTGTGATATTTTCTGTCTTATTATCTATCCCTTTCCTAATGGTTCCTAATATTCTGTTAGCTTTTTGGACTGTCGCTTCACATTGAGTGGATGTTTTCAGAGAACTATCCCCAATGACTCCAAGATCTCTTTCTGGAGTGGTAACAGCTAAATTAGACCCCATCATTTTGTATGTATAGTTAGGATTGTGTTTTCCAATGTGCGTTACTTTGCATTTATCAACATTGAATTTCATCTGCCATTTTGTTGCCCAGTCACCCAGTTTTGTGAGATCCCTTTGTAACTTTTCCCAGTCAGCTTAGGACTTAACTATCTTGAGTAATTTTGTATTGTCTGCAGACTTTGCCACCTAACTGTCTACCCCTTTTTTCCAGATCATTTATGAATATGTTGAATATTATTGGTATCAGTACAGATCCTTGGGAACCCCACTATTTGCCTCTCTGCACTGTGAAAACTGGCCATTTATTCCTACCCTTTGTTTCCTATCTTTTAACCAGTTACTGATCCATGAGAGGACCTTCCCCTTATCCCATGACAGCTTACTTTGCTTAAGAGCCTTTGATGAGGGACTTTGTCAAAGGTTTTCTTAAAGTCCAAGTACACTATATCCACTGGATCCCCCTTGTCCATGTGTTTATTGGCCTTCTCAAAGAATTCTAATAGATTGGTGAGACATGATTTCCCTTTAGAAAAGCAGTGTTGACTCTTCCTCAACATATTATGTTCATCTATGTGTCTGATCATTCTGTTCTTTACTGTAGTTTCTACCAATTTGCCAGTACTGAAGTTAGGCTTCCTGGCCTGTAATTGCCAGGATCCCCTCTGGAGCCTTTTTAAAAATCGGCATTACATTAGGTATCCTCCAGTCAACTGGTACAGACGATGATTTAAGCATTAGGTTACATCCCACAGTTAGTAGTTCTGCAATTTCATATCTGAGTTCCGTCAGAACTCTTGGGTGAATCCCACCTGGTCCTGGTGACTTATTACTGTTTAATGTATCAATTTGTTCCAAAACCTCCTCTATTGACATCTCAATCTGGGACAGTTCCTCAGATTGTTTGGCAGGGTTCTTGCTTCTGATGTACTTAAAAAAAAATTGCTCTTAGCTTTTGTGTTGTTTGCTGGTTGCACTTAGAATTCTTTTTTGGCCTAATTATACTTTTACACTTGATTTGCCAGAGTTTGTGTTCCTCTCTATTTTCCTCAGTAGGATTTGACTTCCAATGTTTAAATAAATGGCCTTCACCTGATCCATGAGGAGGGATTCCTGCAAACACTTACACACCGGTTTAACTTTATTACTGCAAGCAGTCATGGGTCTAACTCATGGTATTAGTGTCCAGCATGTGGATAAGTGTTTGCCAATAGAGGGGCCTTTTGCCAGGAGACCTAAAGCTCTTCCTACAAGGCATCTACGTTTTATCATCCCTATTTCACAGATGGGAAAATGGAGGGTCAGAGAAGTTGCCCAAATATTACAGCTTTTGAATGACAGGCTTCCAGGAAAAGCTCTTACTTCACCCACCTGGTCAGGCTTCTCCTGCTCAGCCGTTCTTGCTCGTGACTTTTCTTTATGGGGCCTGCCAACAGGGGGAGACAAAGCAGCATTCTGCTGGGGGGGTCATTGGTTAATATTGGGGAGCCAGATCTGTTGCTGGTGTAATTGGGCGTAGCTCCACAGAAGTCAATGAAACACTGCTGATTTGCACCAGTGGAGGATCTGGCCCTGGATCTCTGATAGTAATTTTCTCTCTCTCTCTCGGCCCCACCCAGATTTTGTCTGCCCTGGCTAAGATCATGAAGGAATGCTGGTACCAGAGCCCCTCTTCTCGGCTCACAGCCCTGAGGATTAAAAAGACACTAAAGAAGCTGAGCAGCTCCCTAGAAAAACCCAAACAAGATGATTAACTGCGGGGAGCAGGCCCGAGAGCGCTGCGATCGGGTTTCTGACTCGCTCAGGCTCCGAAGCAGCAGAGAAGCCAAAGCGGTTCAAGGTCACTGAGTTTATGCTGTGTGCAGGGAGGGGGCCAGGGCTCTTTGCGCAACTCTATAACAAACCGGTTTTTCCCTCGAAGTCCAGCCCCATTGTGGAAGGAGGATTTTAATTGGCCACCACTCCCCAGGGCCCATTCCAACCTGCTGCAGAAAAGCCCCCCTGAGCAGCTGCCAGTTGCCCCGGCACGTCTTTCGCGGTCGCTCTCCAGTGTCCTCGGAGTTGTTTTTTTGGAGGTGTGTTGTTTTTTTTTAATTAAAAAAAAAAAAATTCTCCCAGCCCATTTATAAAAATACCCGCTGGGTCCGTGAGCTGACGCCAGCCTGTCTCGCGTGCCAGACGGGAACATGAGCAGCAGCCCGCGCCCCGCCCTGCTCACAAGAGTGGGGCGTTGACTCTGAACGGCACATCAGGACCATGTGAAAAGCAAGAGTCTCAGTTTAGCCTTTGGGATCCTTTTGCACATGGGCGAGTGTGCACGCATGTGCACATGGGCGAGTGTGCGTGCACGCATGTCTGTCTGTGGGCACTTGTAAAATGCACCCTGGAATCACCAGGAGGCGGGCAGCAGCGCAGTGACTGGAACAGGGCTGTGATGAACGCTCTGTGCTCATTCAGGGGGTGCAGCCGAAGCCACTGGGGAATGCACTAATTTAACATCCTATTGAGAACTAAAGCTGCTCTCTACCCCAGTGGAGAGTCCTCAGGGGCAGCCTGCCACCCCACCCTGGTGCTGAAACCCCCTGGGGCTGCAGGTGTCATTTCTCCCTCCTGCGGTGGAGTTCTGGCCTTCACGCGCACCGGACCGCGGAGCGAGGCGAGGCTCTGTGCGGGAGGTGGGCCCAGGGGGCTTTCTGATTTACTTTCATTTGTTTACACCAGGCAGGAATTTGGTGCAAGCAGCCATTCGGGGTCTAGTGCTATCTTGACATTTCCTGGGTTGTCCTGATCCACCCTCTCCCGCCTCCAGAGGCAGGTGCAGAAGGGCAAGAAACACCCACTCTTTCAGTGGGTCTCCCTCATTTCCCCAGCGCCTCCAGCTACTCCATCCCCACCAGCTGGCAAGCCAGCTCTGGCCAGCGTAATCTCACTGCTACCCGTGGCTGGAGAGGTGAGTTCCTGCCCCCTCCTCCAGCACTGACACAGCCCAGCATGAAGGAATCTGGGCTCTGCTCAGACCTGAGCTTCCCCAGTGAATTTGGCACCAGCAGAGCTCCCCGCCCACAGCTCCCCCGGCGACAGCAGCCAGGAATTCCCCGACGGGTGCCATGTGCAGCGTGTTTCTTGTATTCTGCAACGGACGGTACTGGGCTAAGTCCGGGTTAGCGTCCCCACCCCACCTCGCTGCGGCAGATCCCAGACGCCGTGTTAGCTCATAGATACTCCCTGCCGTATCTTTCTCCCTTAGGTACTTTGGGTGCATTCGCTTCCGTGGGAAGGGGAGTCACATCATCGTATTCCAAGCAAACCTGCTAAAGATGGGTCTGAGCCGCTGTGGCCGTTCTGACGGGGTGTCTTTTCCCACGCATTTTGCACAAGTGGAAATGACAACACAAGGTGCAAGGTGGGGCAGAATAAGACCCCAGGTCTCCCTAAAGGCAGCCCAGACTTCCCAGCCACTGGAGGGGCCCACCTGACACTCCCTTGTCTGTTACAGACAGAGGAGCCCAGAGGGATACTCCAGGTCTGTAAGGGACGCAACATAAGCCACATTTTAGAGCCGCATCTGAACTCGCCCAGACTTTGGGGGGCTGTTTGGAAGCAATGTTTTGATCGGGGTCCCTCTCTGGTTTATCCACATCCGGAACTGTCTAGAGCGGGGACACCCCACCCCCTAATGCTGCGAGTGCAAGGACAGCGCTGAACAGCTGCGGGGCTCTATTGCTGGTGGTTTCAGCTGCCCAGCTATCAAGGAAGATACAAGCATGAGCAAAATATTGTGGCTGTGTGTGTTTGTTTTTGATTAACAGAGCCAGGCCTCAGCCCGGAGATATTCTGAGCACCCTCAGCTCCCCTTGACTTCGCCTGGAGCTGAGGGCACTCCGTGAATCGCGGGGGCAGGTCCCTTGTTGAACAGATATTGGCAAATTAAGGGCCTGAGCGTGTTCCCACTGCAGTCCATGGGCAGTTTTACAACCGCTTTCAATGGGGTGCAGCGGGACTGAGCCCCAGCTGTGGCCCACAGCCTCCTGGCAGGTTGTCAGTGCAGCCAAAAACCTTTCTCCCCCTCTTTGGGCATCTCACACAGCTCAGTCGTTCCTGGAGCTGGGACATAAACTGCCCCATTAGCACAGTGCTGTGACCAACCCTTATTGAAATCAGTGGCTCATAGGCATATATTAATGAAATACATGTCTGTCTTTGTGTATCCAAAGTAGCTCTGATTGGAGTACAGCAATATCATGGATTTCATGTGCTAATGAGCCCCTGAGGAGCTTTTCTCTCAGTCTCAGGAGTATAAGGATAAGAGAGAGCCCATTTCCTGGCTCTCCTAAACCCCAGGGGAACAGGAGCTTAAAGACAGGCACGTGCTTTAAGTGCCTTGCTGAATGGGGGCCTGAAATACCTTCCTCTTGTCACCTCTCTTGTGACGCTCACCTGGTAGCCATCACTATATTTAAGGCAGAAAAATAGTTCCCATTATACCCTGCCACATCCTTCTCCCTCCTTCCTTCCCTGGGATGCAGCACCACAGAGATCTTTCAGCTAAAGAAGAAGCCAGTCCCTAAAGTTCTGACTCGGATCCATAAATGTCTCCAAAACTTAAGGCTGTTCAGATCTTGGGGATCAGTTTGGTCTCATCTGTAACATCAGTTTAAACAATGCCCAGAAAAACAGCTTTGGGCCCCATTCGATAGTTATTTATATGTTTAAATGTAATATATTGAATAACATGTAAAGCGATTTTTATCTCCTAAGCGCTGCAAAATCTCGGACTTTTGCCCAAAGTGAGATGTCAGGAGACAGGGAAAGCCCTGCTGTCCAGAGCTCATGCATGGTCTTTATTTATGCTCAAATTGTTCAACTCCTGTGAATAACGTCATATATCTCATTTGCATCCAAATCCTACAATAAACCTTGCTTCCAACCCATTTACAATCTTTTCTTATTACGGATTTGGGGGAGGGGGGGCTGATGCTGCAGCACATGGCTGCAAAATGAACCCCCAGGGGATTTGCCTGACCAGTTGGGAAAGATCTGAAGGTGTCCGAGTGTAATTAGCAAGGGAGGATTTGGCCAGGGCTAATGCTCTGACTCTTACGAAAAATCTGTCATAAGATCTTTAACGATCCATGAGTGGTCAAGACATTGGCGTTACCCCATGAGGGCCGTACAATGGACTGGGTCAATTCTGTTTCAGTGCATCACCTACCTAGGAATAATATTACTTAGCACTTTTCATCCCAAGATCCCCATGCGCTGTGTTCAGGAGAGGAGCCCGTTGTTATCTCCATTTTACACAGAGACAGAGGGAGGTGAAGTGATTTGCTGAAGGTCACACAATGAGTTAGTGGTGGAGCTGGAAACAGAACCTGGATTTCCCAACTCCCAGGGCTGCACCCTGCTGTCTCCCCATGCAACTTCCTGCGGCATCTTCCTTACAGATCCACCCATGTACTAGACTGGTTAATGGCTCCTTAACGTAGAGCAGGATCACAGCAAATCATGGCCATGGATGTGGGTTTTTATATAAACGTGCTGTGCCTGATTCTGCTTTCGCCTACGCCCGTTTTATACTGGTGTAACTGCACTGAGCTTCATTCACCCCCATTTAGATCAGTAGGAAGTGGCTGCAAATGGTTACCCAAGGGCAATGGAGACAGGGGTGGCTCTAGCTTTTTTGCTGCCCCAAACACGGCAGGCAGGCCGCCTTTGACGGCATGCCTGCAGGAGGTCCACCGGTCCCGCGGCTTCGGCGTACCCGCTGCCGAATTGCTGCCGAATCCCCGGGACCGGCGGACCTCCCACGTCAAGCCGCCGAAGGCAGCCTGACTGCCGCCCTCGCAGGGACCGGCAGGGCACCCCCCCGCGGCTTCCCGCCCCAGGCACGCGCTTGGAGCGCTGGTGCCTGGAGCTGCCGCTGAATGGAGAACCAGGCCAACAGAGTTACCTCTGGTTTACACCAGCTTGAGTGAGACGGAGGAGATCTAGCCTCTCTCTTTTTATGCCTGGGTGAAAATCCCCTTTACAAAGAGCAGGATCTGGCCACTGGAATCAGATCTGCTGTGTGTGTTACTGTTCCTAGGAATTTACACCAAAAAAGGACAAAAAATGCACCGACAAAATCCAGGTCTTGTTTGCGACCACTGGAAATGGCCTATAACAACATTATTTAAACAGGATGCTAGAGGCTCATTTAGCCTGCATCACCCAGCTCCTTATCAACAGATCCACATCATCTAGCATGCAGGAGTTTCCTGCTGATAGCTACACCGCATAAGTAAAAAACCCGGAGACAGATGAAAGAGGAACTTGCTCAGGAGATTTTGTTGCAATAATTTTTTTTTTTTCCGCTCCCTGATTAAAAACCCGCAGGGTGGGTTGACCTTTCCTGGAATTCCTTTTTGGTTTTTACGGGTAGCCTTGCGAAACATACACCAAGCAATTGGCTGGTCTATCAGGCTTGTGACGACTCCTAAGATCCACCCACAAGTCAAGTCCCGCCCACTCATGGCCCAACATCAGACTAGTTTGTGCTGATCTGCACGATAGAGTCATCCCACTGTTTCCTTGCGTTCACAGAAATAGTGAACAAGGCCAACATTGAATTTGTCCTCACTGTTGTCCCCCCTTTCTCCCCTATAGCAGATTCCCCCAGGATCTCTCAGTGCCACTAATGTCAGGGTTTCTGTATGTCCTGCCATTCCCTCCTTCCCCCATACCAGGGTCCCATGTTCTCGCATGCTCTCCTCACCATAACAGGGGCTCTGTGTGCCCCTCTTTCCCCTCCCGCTGTGCCAGGGTCCCCCATTCTCCTCACCATGCCATAGGCTCGGTATGTCCCCCCCAACTCCCCACTTCATTGTGATCTATAGACAAGTGCAAGGTACTTGAAGTTGTGGCTCTGCTAAACAGATGGCAGGGGCTCCCTGTCTCCCCTCTTAGGGGAGAATCATTAAGGTTCCGTCCACTGATGCTTAAAATATTCCCTTAAATTTTGGACTCAATCGGATGCCGTGTTCAAAAGTTATAATGTTACAGCTAAAGAGACAAACTGAGCAAAGCTGTCATGCTGGGCCTTGCAAGCGCAGCCAATAAATTGCCAATTTATTCCCCTTTCCCCGACTTCCCCATCTAGACGGCGAGCTCCTTGGGGTGAGGCTGGCCTTAAATGTTCGGACAGTCGCTAGCATGTAGTGGGCATTACTGCAAAGAAATAAATAACAAACGGAACTGCTGCAAACTGTCCCCTTCCCGCTGCTCACAGTCAGCCAACAGCCAAGTACTCGTGCAAACATTCCCTAATCTTCCAAATGTCACACATTTTAGGCTGAACGATGATTGGTCTGACAAATTTGTCGTGAATGTTCAGTTGCTCGGCATTCATCATTCACCTTTTTATAAACTTTCCATCATCCAGGAAAGCACTTATGTGCCTGCTTAAATCCATCCCCACTCTGGTCAGCAAGCATATGCCTGAATGCTTTCCGCAGTGACAGGAAGTTTTGTGAATCGAGGTCTCCATCAAGGTGCAGCAATAAGGTGCTAACCCAGACTCCCCCATTATTGAATGTTTGAAGGATGACCGGTAGACTGAAAAAAAGTCATTGCAATTCTTCAGGATAGATTCAGGGCCAACCACTATTCACAGCAACCCAGATTGGTCCACGGGCAATTCACTAACCAGAAAAGAAGCTATGGTCCAGATCTTCAAAGATATTTAGGTGCCTAACTCCTGTGGGAGTTAGAAGCCTAAGGACCCTTGAGCGAAAAAGGTCCAAGAGCTGTACAGGTCTGGGCCTAGCTAACTGCATCCCCCATATTCCTTTGTAATTTCCTCGTCTCAGCTTCTCTTTTGTCTCATCTCAGGAAGATTCGGGAGGCTAGACTTTCAAAGGGCTCAGCTCTTATTTGGCCCCTGAACAGAAGGGTCAGATTTTCAAGTGCTTGGGCCCCTGCGTTCTGAAAGAGCTGCATGAAGCCCTGGCGTGAGCATGAGCAGATCAGCTAGCCGACTCCACCCCAAAGTCAGCCATAGGGAATGACTTAAAGGAAACTCACCCCAAACTCCCCAAATGATCTATTCCCGGCCTGTAAACATTCATTATAATGTCCCCAACCAGCAGATGGGTTTGCCCTGTATCCTCGTCTATACATTTTTTCCTATGGTTTTACGATCATTTTCTGCTTATGGGCCTGAGCCTGCAACATGTGGGGATCTCAGCACCTTACGGGATCAGAGTTTTGTATTACTGTTGCTTTAGGATCTTTGTGTGTCTGCACACACGTACACACATGCTTTAGGAACTCAGCAAATTAATCATTGGCTCAGTCTCCAGCAAGAATTTAGGATGGTTTTATTTTTTCTGGAATGCAACAATTGGTAGAGTAAACCCAGCACACCAAGTCCTCAGGGACCCATAGATCCAGGCATGTGCACTATATAGGAGGAGGGAAGGAAAAAGAGCCCAGCAGTTTGCAATGAAATGCGTTTTAATTGGAATGCCAGAGATTCCACTGGTGCCTCTCTGGGGTAGCAATGGAATGGTCTGGGATGTCCAGCCAGCCAGCCTCAGGCTCACATTGCTGAGTTTGCCTGCATTTAGCATGTTCCCCTGCCAGGTTTTCTGCATGATGGGGTCTGAAAATAGCCCTTCTGGCCAAGGGCGGGGGGATCCAGTATCACTGTGTATGCAATGCAGTGTTGGGGGGGGGGGGGGGGGAATAGAGTATTACTGTGTCTGTAATGCATTGTAATGGTTGTACCTTCAGGTACAACCACAGTGGCATCCTCTCCACCTGTATTGCATACCGTGACATTGCCTCCCTCCAAGGACATGGGATATGCAGATTTGCCCCATATGCATTGCAGAGATGATCGATGCATCCCCCTGTGTATTGCCGACATTGTACACAGCCTTCCCTATGTGCATTGCATGTCTGTGTGCGCCCCATCGCTCCTCTCCCTCTTTGTACACATGACACTAGTTCCTTCCAGGTATATTTCTCAGTTAGTACGTAACACCCATGTGCATTGCACAAACACGGCACACTACTCCATGTGCACTGCACACAGAATGGCGTTGGCTTCTCCTGCACTACACTGCATGTAACAGTACACCATACACGTCATGTATAAGGACACTGGCTCTCCACTGGGTGTGTTGCATACACATGGCTACACATTGCCCGAGCATGCATTTGCACAGCCATTGTACACCATTTGCACACACATGGCCCCCATATCCATTTGTACATCCACTGCACATTCGTTCCATCATTTGCCTAAACCATGCCCCCATATTCATTTGCACACCCATGTGCATCTGAACACCCACTCTTGTGTACATTTGCACACCCATGTGCACCTGAACACCCACTCTCGTGTACATTTGCACACCCATATGCGTCTGAACACCCACTATCATGTGCATTTGCACACCCATGTGCACCTGAACACCCACTCTCGTGTACATTTGCACACCCATGTCCATCTGAACACCCACTCTCGTGTACATTTGCACACCCATGTGCATCTGAACACCCACTCTCGTGTACATTTGCACACTCATGTGCATCTGAACACTCACTCTCGTGTACATTTGCACACTCATGTGCATCTGAACACACGCTCTGGTGTACATTTGCACACCCCTGGCCTCAATGTCCATCTTTACACCCACTGCCCCATGGGCATTATCCATTTACCCCTTGCCGCCCCCCGTACATTTGCCTACACATTGCACACCCTTTGGCACCCCATGTGCATTTGCACACCCATTGCCCCCCTACCCGCGCGCACACGGAGCACGCTCCTTCCACCCTAAGGACATTGCCCTAGCCCTGCTCTGTTTACTGTCGGCGGACAGCTGCTTTCCCAGTCCCCCCCTTTAAGGACGCGGCCCCTCCCTCGGCCCCTCCCCTTTAAGGCCCGGCGGCCCCGGCGGCGCTGCTCGCTCGCTCGCTCGCGCTCGGTCTCTCGCGCTGGCCGGGCCCGGACGGGAGCGAGGCTGCGGCGGTTGCTATGGCGGAGTCGGCTCGCGCTGCCTGCCCCTTCCCGCGCTCGCCGCTGCCGGCGGCTGCGCTCGCGCTGCTCCTGCTGCTGGGCGGGCCCGGGGGAGCGCGGGGTGAGTGCGGGGGCTGGGGGCCCCACCTGCATGGCACGGGGGGGGCACCTGTCGGGGGTGCGGGGAGTGACGTGAGCGTCCCTGGGGGGCAGTGGCTGGGGTAGGTTGGGGGCACTCGAGGGAGCTGCAGGGCGCTCGGTTTATTGGAGGGGATGCTGGGCTGGGGGGCTGTGAACTGGGGGAGGTCTCGGGGGGGATGGGGGGGCGCCTGGGGTCTGTGTTGCCGGGGGGGGGGGCACCTGGGGGCTGTGGTGCCTGGGGGGGGGGGGGTTGGGGGTGAGGGGGGGGGCGGGGGGGCTGGGTTGCCTGGGGGGGGTGGGGGGGGCGGGGGGGGGTTGCATGGGAGTGCCTGGGGTCTGTGTTGCGGGGGGGGGGGGGGGCCGCCTGGGGTCTGTGTTGGCTTGGAGGGGTGTGTGGATTGGGGGGGGGGGTGCGGGTGGTTTGGGGGGGGGGGGCTGGGGGCTGTGTTGCCTGGGGGGGGGGTGGATTGGGTGGGGGAGGCGCCTGGGGTCTGTGTTGGCTTGGAGGGGTGTGTGGATTGGGGGGGGGGTGCCTGGGGTCTGTGTTGGCTTGGAGGGGTGTGTGGATTGGGGGGGGGGGTGCGGGTGGTTTGGGGGGGGGGGGCTGGGGGGCGGGGGGGGGGTGGGTTTATGGGGGGGGGGGCGGGGCGGGGGGGCTGTGAACTGGGGGCGGTCTCGGGGGGGATGGGGGGGGGAGGGGGGGCGGGGGGGTTGTGCTGGGGGGGGGGTCGGGGGGGGGGGGGGGGCTCTTGGGGGGGGGGGGGGGGGTTGGGTGGGGGAGGCGCCTGGGGTCTGTGTTGGCTTGGAGGGGTGTGTGGATTGGGGGGGGGGTGGCTGGGCTCTGTGTTGCCGGGGAGGGGGGGGTGGGGGGGGTCGGGGGGGCGTCGGGGGGGGAAGGGGGGGGGGGGGGGGGACCGTGTGGGGGGCCCGGGGGGGGGCCGGCCGCCTGGGGTCTGTGTTGGCTTGGAGGGGTGTGTGGATTGGGGGGGGGGGTGCGGGTGGATTGGGGGGGGCGCCTGGGGGCTGTGCTGCCGGCGGGGGGCGGGGGGGGGTGTGGGCGGGGGGGGGGGGGATTGGGTGGGGGAGGCGCCTGGGGTCTGTGTTGCTGGGGGGGGTGGATTGGGGGGGGCGCCTGGGGTGTGTGGTGCCTGGGGGGGGGGGGGTTGGGTGGGGGAGGCGCCTGGGGTCTGTGTTGGCTTGGAGGGGTGTGTGGATTGGGGGGGGGGTGGCTGGGCTCTGTGTTGCCGGGGAGGGGTGGGGGGGTGGGGCGGGGGGGGGGGGGCCGGGGGTCGGGGTTGCCGGGGGGGGGGGTGTGGGCGGGGGGGGGGGGGCCGGGGGTGGGGCGGGGGGGGGGGGGGTGGTGGGGGGGGGAGGCGGGGGGGGGGGGGGGGTGCCTGGGGTCTGTGTTGCCTGGGAGGGGTGGGTGGATTAGGGGGGGCGCCTGGGGTCTGTGTTGCCTGCGGGGGGCGGGGGGGGATTGCATGGAAGTGCCTGGGGTCTGTGTTGCCTGGGAGGGGTGGGTGGATTGGGGTGGGGGTGCCTGGGGTCTGTGTTGCCTGGGAGGGGCATGTCTGTGGGAGGAAGGGATTGGGGACCTTGGCGTAACTTTCATAGGTGAGACATGGGGATGGGACCGAGAGGCTGGGTAGATACCGTATTTAGTGGAGGGAGCCCAATTCTCGTGGCGGTTAAGGAGGTGCAGGGCTAGGAAGAGACTCTGGAACCCACTCTCTGAGAGGCTGGCAGGAGACTGATGGGCTGTGGGGACTGAGGGTACTTTGCAAGGGGGAATTTGGGGAGCTACATGGCCTAGGTAGGTGATGGGGGAATTGGATGTGTCACAGGGTTTGTGTGTGTGTATTGGGGGACCCTCCATGAAGGTGTTGGTTCTCCTCTTTGTGTTGGGGAGGTTTGGAATGCTCCTTTTGTGTCTCTGGAAGCATGGAAGGGAAATGAAGACTTGTAGGACTCTACCATGGGAGATTTGGGAGGCTATCTTCATTAAGGGTGTGGAAAAATGCTTCACCAGAGGGATCACCCTCTTTTAGAGAATAGGGGAATTTGGGGAGCTCTGCAGGGGATGGGTTCTCTTGTCCTTAGTGGACAGATATTTGTGAGTAGGGGACTCCTTCTACCTCATATTGTTGGCTAGTGGTGTCTCAAAATTGTCTCTGTCTTTGATCTATGGAATTTCAAGGGCTTGTATTGCCTTGGTTTATAGGGTCTTTTTGGTTTCAGAGTGGTAGCTGTGTTAGTCTGTATCAGCAAAAACAACGAGGAGTCCTTGTGGCACCTTAGAGACTAACAAATTTATTTGGGCATAAGCTTTCGTGGGCTACAACCCACTTCATCAGATGCATGGAGTGGAAAATACAGGAGCAGGTATAAATACATGAAAAGATGTGAGTTGCCTTACCAAGTGTGTCTTTTCATGTATTTATACCTGGGTCTGTTTGGTGACCCACCAGGATTGACGCATGAATAGAGAGAGGGGTGCTGGTATCTGGGAGTACCACCATGCTCCTCTAGAGTCTGTGCAGAATGTGTGGGGTGGTCTGATTGTTATGCAAATTAAGGTGCACAGCATCTTTATTTTTTTTAGGAATTAAAATCAGAGGTTTTAATATTATTTCCCTTGAATTATATTTTAAAATGGCTCCTTTCCAAAGCCTCACACTACTGGGAACCAGCTCCCAGTAATTGTGGAGGAATGGTACCTTTGTAGAGGAGGCCAGAAGCTTCCAAACCACTTTCAGTACTGCAACATTTGTAAATGTCCACTATGGGGCTGGAGGAAACATATTCAGTTGTTGTTTCTGTGTGGTTTTATCAGGTGTTACTGTTTCTGTTAACCTGTGGGGATCCTTTTACTTAAGGCCAAGTGCTGCTGCTTTGATTTAAAAAATAAACAAACTGAAACTTGTGCTGGTGAAAGGCATCAGCTTGATTAGCCTGAAGACTGATGCCTTCCTTCTATTTATTCACTGAGTTAGTATAGTACTAGCTTTCCTGCCAATCTGCCTCAGCCCTGGCTGCCTCTAAGCTCGGGGCAGAGGATAGCTGCTTCTTCATGGCCCATTCAGTCCTTGGTCTCTGGAAAATTGCCCACAAGAATGTTAATAGGGATAGCTGCTTGTGTATGGTAATTTGAATAGGTGTCCAATGAGAATTGAGACCCACAGCTCATTTTGCCTATGTCAGATTGTAAAACTTTGGGTCTTTACTGGCTCAGATGTGTGTTGCTAACCTGTGAAGCAGCAGATAATGTATTTGACATTTCTGATTAAATTGCTGTTAATACAGATGCACTTGGGTAGAGGATAGGTGTATGATTTTTTTAAAACTCAGAATGACATATAGCCTTAGAAATTTGCATCAGCCACCCTCTTTGAAATCCATCAAAGGTCTAGGTGAGGTTCCCCTCTCAGTTCTGTTCTGAAATCTTCATCTTGCATCTTCCATAAAGTTTGTGCATATAAAAATAAACAGGAAATGGATAATTGACTTCCTGTGTTTTGTGGAAATTAACCTGATTATCTGTAGCTTTGATATTGGACTTTGAATAGCTGGCTAATGTTTCCATTAAGCATCTTTTGTGTTTTCATTCACACTGTGTGTGAAAGGTGTTAGTGCAGTATGGTCTTGTGGACAGGAAAGGAGGTGTGAGTAGGTCCTGGTGTTTGTGAAAGGATAGTTATGTGAACAAGCAACTGTAGAACAGCACAAAAAGATTATAGGAGACAGTCTTTCTGGGTGGAATAAGAAATGGCAGGGAGTGTAGAATCTAAGGCTGTTTGCTGCTTAAGAAGCCATTATGTAAACTCGGTGTGCCTTAACAAACAAGGTCTCAGAAGCTTTCTGTTGCACCCTATATGTGTTTTACTTGAGTCTAACAGTTTCCTGTTTCATTGTGCATTGTAAAAAGATCCTAGTTCACACAGCATTTTGAAGATGATGTAAAGTGCTATATGCATTAGTAAATAAGACTTACAAAAACACCCTTCTCCTCCCTCCCTGGTTATCTCTAGTATAGCGTTATGTGGGATTTTTTTTGTTTGCTTCCTTTGAATAAAGCACTAAAATGTTCTGCAGTCAACAATCTTCCACAGGTAGGTCCTGTGACTAACACCTGCTTAAAATATATATTTACCCAATTAAATCAGACTAGCTCTGAATGGTACATAATTCATATTTTAGAACTCTCCAAGAAAGATTTTTTTTTTCTAACTGGAAATTAAAAACTGGCCAACAGGCATTCATGAACTCTTTTAAACCACTTGGCCAGACGACTCAGACTTTTTTTTCTCTGGGTACACAATCTGTTGCCAGCAGTGGATACACCGGAAACCACTGTTGCGAAAGGAGTAAAGTGAAACGTCAGTTCTGTAATAGCAAACAAAGTTCACAGGGTGTCAGCTAGTGGGAATGGTTTCTCTCCATGTGTCCAGAGAGTAGTTATCCGAGTGGAACAAGAGAATTAAGTTCTCTTTTGTTTGTGCATTCCAGTGGAGTAAGCTGTGATGAGGGAATTTCTGTGATTGAAACCCCCCACTAATAGTAAATATTGTAAGTCAGGTCATGGAGTGTGGGTAGATGTGCAGTGGTGGGATGTCTATTTGGTCCTATTTATTTCAGCAATAACCTTTTTATTTAGACTCACAAGACACATGCTTGTTGCCTAAGCCTCTGGGCCTACTTACAACGATAAACAATATTTTTAATATATCACATCAATAACTGTCAGAGTTTGGGCCCTAAGAATTGTCAGTGACTGATGAACATCTTTGCTTTGCTATAGAATTGACTTTTAGAAGAAGCTTTCCTAATACTGAAGCACGGATTTGGGCTTCGTTAAACTTATTGTTCTCGTAACAAATTTTAAAAATGTAAAATTAGTTAAACAGGTGTCAAGGCTAGAGTGCGGGGGTGGGAACACAGATCCAGCATTCGTTTTCTGACTTGAAGAACAGCAATCACAGAGACATCAGGCCTTATTTTAATTAACATTCAATGTATTCAAATAACAATGAATTTTAAAGAAGTGAATTGAAATAAGTCAGTCCACTCAGAGGCTGTCACTTTGTGTAATAGAGGTTGGTACTGCACAGTGACAACTGCTCACTGTAATAGAAAGTGCATGCCGACTGCATTTTTCCCCTGTATGTTTTCCATTCAGTAGTATTGCTTTAATATCCAATTCAGCCTCTGTCAGAGTACTGTAGCCAGCTTCTGGGGGTCGTATGCACCCAATTTTTCTGTTGGCCCTTTTTATTTCTAACTTCATTGATTCTAGTATAACTTCTAGTTTCTACAACATTTTTCATATTATCCAGAAAATGATTTCAGCATTAACTAGTGGTTACAAAGTAAAATGTAAAATTAATAGCAATTGGAAAGCAGATTTAAAGAAACAATGGCAAGGGACAAGAGACATTTGCAGATGAGATTTGGAAGTAGATGGAAAGTTGATGAGGCACCAAGATGTAGGAAGGCTGTTTCAAATGGTGGCATCAACAGAAGAGAAGGCTCTTGCACCAATCCTGTCATGATTGTGTGGTAGAACAGAGGGACGCACTTGCTGGAGGAGTAAAGAAACAAGGTCTGTGAAGTAGGCTGGAATGGGTACATGGGTTATTTATTTCAGAGTTGAGTTCTAATGTGGAACAAGTGAGGTGGCTTGAGAATCAACAGTGATGTGCTACTGTTTCTTAGTATGAGAGAGAGGGTGAGCAGCAGCATTCTGTACCTACCAGACTCTAGAACTTGGACTTGGTAATGCCGGCTGCTCTGGGCAAAGAGAGTTGCAGTGGTCAGGCTGAAAGTAGTGGGATGTATCAGGAACTAGCATGGACGTGAGCTTGATTTTTAGACTGATTTTCTGTACTCTTAAATTTAAAACAACAAAAAGTCTTCTGCCTAGTTGTTGTTTAACTTTAACACGGTCTGGCCAACTTGATGACGGTGACCAAAATTTTATCTGGCATAATTGTGTCTCATTGATTTGAACACTGGGTTTTAGCAAAGTGTAGTCAATTTCGCAATCTATTAGATTAATCTTGAAATAATTAAAAAATATAAATTATGGAGATATACCTATCTCCTAGAGCTGGAAGGGACCCCGAAGGGTCATCGAGTCCAGCCCCCTGCCTTCACTAGCAGGACCAATTTTGCCCCAGATCCCTAAGTGGCCCCCTCAAGGATTGAACTCACAACCCTGGGTTTAGCAGGCCAATGCTCAAACCACTGAGCTATCCCTCCCCCCTATCCTTCATTGTGTCCTTGAACAGCCACTAAACTTGCGGCCACTGTCATCCTGCCCCATGCATGACACAGATGGGTATCTTGCAATTTATGCATGGGACTGGCAGATAGGAAAGATGGATTCTGTTTAGTCCTGCAGTGGACTCACTGTCTGACCTTGGGCAAGTCATTTACAGGTGACACATTGGTTTTGTGTCCCATTTTTGTTTCATTGTAGTGTATAGTGAAGGCCTGAAAGGCACTTATTTCTTTTTCCGATGTGCATACCTGCCTCTCAATCATAAAACCTTACCTCATACAGATACTGTAAGGCTTAATTCTTTTAGTAGGCATTCTAGAGTAGCTGAGGTTCCAGTGGTTGCTGGTGTGTTAGCCCTCGTGTTATGTAGATTGGTCTGAGAAGGGTTAAATAACATCCTTATTAAAATGCTGCAAGAGCCTTGTCTACACTAGCTCTCTCCTTGGTAGAACTACATTAGTAAAAAAGAGTAGAGTAGACCAGTTGGCAGGATTGACAGAACAATCCTGCCAATACCAGGGATGGCACTACTGCTGCCCATAACATCACAGAAATGTAGGACTCGAAGGGACCTTAGGTCATCTAGTTCAGTTCCTTCACTGCGGTAGGACTAAGTATTATGTACACCATCCCTGCCAGTTTTGTCTGTCCTGTTCTTGAAAACCTCCAGTGATTACGATTCCACAAACTCCCTAGGTATTTTGTTCCAGTGCTAAACTACCCTTAGTCAAGTTTTTCCTAATGTCTAACCTAAATTTGCCTTGCTGCAATTTAAGCCCATTACTACTTGTCCTGTCTTCAGTGGATAAGAACAGCTTATCACCCTCCTTTTTATAACAACCTTTTCAGCACTTGAAGACTGTTATTGTGTCCCCCCTTCCTCTTCTCCAGACTAAACAAGCCCAGTTTTTTCACTCTTTCCTTGTAGGTCATGTTTTCTAGACCTTTAATCATTGTTCTTGCTCTCCTTTGGACTTTCTCCAGTTTGTCCACATCTTTCCTGAAGTGTGGTGCCCAGGGCTGCACACAGTACTCCAGTTGAGGCCTTATCAGTGCTGAGTAGAGTGGAAGAATTCTTGTCTTGCTTACAACTTCCTGCTGATACATCCCAGAATGATGTTTGCTTTTTTTTTTGCAACAGTATTACATTGTTGACTCACATTTAGTTTCTGATCTCTATAACCCTCAGATCCTTTTCTGCAGTATTCCTTCCTAGGCAGTCATTTCCCATTTTGTATTTGTGCAATTGATTATTCCTTTAAGTGTAGTATTTTGCATTTGTCCTTGTTGAATTTCATCCTGTTTATTTCAGACCATTTCTCCTGTTTGTCAAGATCACTTTGAATTCTAATCCTGTCCTCTGAAGTACTTGCAACCTTTCACAGCCTGGTATCATCTGCCATCTTTCTATCTCAAGAGTGGTGGTGGTGGTGTTTCTGCCTAGATCTTTCAGTCCTCCTGAGAACATGAGAGCTGTTGCTCAGAGCCCATCAGTTCCAGCAGTGCTGCTATAGCTCTTGATTAAAATTCCTTTCATAAACCAAGTGATAAAAAGGGAGGATTCCTTAACGCTCTTCTAAATCTTCCTGTTGCAGTGTTGATTGACTGCCCGTGTGCAATTTAAAAAAAATAAAAATAGGAATGGAACTGGAGGAGTTCCCCCACCCCTCCAATTGATGTCATGACCACCAGCATTCAGTTTTGGATTAAATCAGTGACAGTTCACTTCAGCATAAATACAGATCTGATCTATCTTTTAGAGTGAGAACAAAGCTTTCATTCTGAGGTTCTGCAGCTTAATGTTACACTTGTTTAAACAGCTTCTTTAGGGTTGGGTTTGTCTTTGAGCAGAATGTCAAAAAGACAGTGTACTGAACAGATATAACAGAATCCACTGCCAACTTCTATAGCACCTTTCATGCAAACTCATCCCTAGGCTCTTTAGTAGAACTAAAGACACCAATTGAGTGAACTGTCATTTTGTTTTCTTTTGTCCAGTCAATTTTCTTTAGCCCAGTCAATTCTTCTATTTAAGTAGATTATATATTTTGCTGAATAAGAGCCTTTTCTTCAGAAAAAGATAGCTGTTAGTGTGAAAATTTCTTTTATTCAGTCATTTCTCCTTTTGACTTGCCCAAACATCCCCAGCTGCTCTCAGAATCTTGCTTTGAAAGAAGCTTGTGTTCAGCTTTCAAATACCTGTTGGGTTTTGAACACTATCCGAGCTGAAATAATTGTAGTTTTTCTTTTAGAAATACTGGGTTTTGCTTCTGGTTTTATTGATGCAAGAAGAACTTTCCCTTCTGGTTAATCAGAACTTGAAATGCTAGAACTGCACGAGTTGCCTTGTAATTCTGTTTGTGCTAGCATCCCTTAATTCCCCTATTTCCCTCCAGGCATCGATGCAGAGAGGCCCGGGAAAACAGCCAATTGCCCAGGCCCTGGAAAACAGCATCTGAGCCATTATTGCTGCAGCTCCTACAGTTGGCCAGTATGGGCACTTGCAGAAGAACGATGTTCTAGCTGGCCATTTTGCTCTAGGGTAGCTGCATGTGTCTATATATGCGAGTACTGGACTTCTTCATAAAAGATAAGAGAGCCATTCAGACATTTAGGAAGGGAAAGTAGTATAATCTTTGGAACGGGGGGTAGGAATTGGACTTCAGATTCTATTCCCAGTTCTGGCACTGATTTGCTGTGTGGTCTGGGGCATTCTGCTTCCATTTACTTTTCTGTAAAATGGAGTTAAAGGTCACCTGCTGCACTGGTAATTAGTACCAAGGGTCAATGATGGGATATTAAGTCTTTTTCCTGAGTGTCTGGCTGGAGAATCTTGCCCGCATGCTCAGGGTTCAGCTGATCGCCATATTTGGGGTCGGGAAGGAATTTTCCTCCAGGGCAGATTGGCAGAGGCCCTGGAGGTTTTTCGCCTTCCTCCGCAGCATGGGGCAGGGGTTGCTTGCTGGAGGATGCTCTGCAACTTGAAGTCTTTAAATAATGATTTGGGGACTTCAACAGCTGAGTCAAGGGAGAGAATTATTCCAGGAGTGGGTGGGTCAGCTTTTGTGGCCTGCATCATGCGGGAGGTCAGACTAGATCAGGGGTAGGCAACCTATGGCACATGTGCCGAAGGCGGCACGCAAGCTGATTTTCAGTGGCACTCACACTGCCCGGGTCTTGGTCACTGGTCCGGGCGGCTCTGCATTTTAATTTAATTTTAAATGAAGCATCTTAAATATTTTAAAAACCTTATTTATTTTACATACAATAGTTTAGTTATATATTATAGACTTATCGAAAGAGACCTTCTAAAAACATTAAAATGTATTACTGGCACGCGAAACCTTAAATTAGAGTGAATAAACGAAGACTCGGCACACCACTTCTGAAAGGTTGCCGAGCCCTGGACTAGATGATCATAATGGTCCCTTCTGACCTTAAAGTCTGAGTCTATGATTGTGAAGCTGAATGTTTGCAAAGTTTGAGGTCCTCTAATGAAAGGTGCAATAGAAGTATGTACATTTTGTTCACTGAGAAATAACGTCCCTTACTCTCGTACTGCTCCTTTTATTCTAAAGGTTCCCAAATGCAAACACAAGAATCCCTTCATGCCACTAAAATGCACAGCCATCTCTGGTGAGGAGGTTTGCAGCCAAGCTGGACAATCGGCACACAACAGCATGTGGACAAATCTTGGCCAGCGTCATTAGTAAAAAGTGAAATGCCACAGGATCTATAATTTCCAGACAGAATGGAGAGGACCTATTTAAAAATTTCCCTCTGCTGTTGGAAACACAAACATCACAGCCTTGTAGAACCAGGGAACAAAACTAACTAGAAATAGAGTAAACCTGACAGTTTAGTTTTGTGTCCAAGCTGAGTTAAATGTAAAAGAGAAACAGCATGAATGGCGAAAAATGTGTTTAAATTCTCTGTTCATTAATAATCCGTGATTTATTCATAACATAGTGAAGGAAGCATTTCCCAAAGATTATATTTAATTGTCCTTTTAATGATACCTGAAGGATGGAATGTGCCCCTTCTGCTTTCTCTTCTCTGCAATGTTGTTTTTGTAACAACCCAGTAATAACAAACCTTGGTCTGCATGAGTATGGTCCTCAAAAGTGATTCACTTAGAACGAGACAATATTCTAATGAGCGGTGGAAAATGAAGATCGGGAACTCAAGTTGTTTTGTCAAGCCAAACCTTAGCGATTGTTTTGCCTTTTTTAATAATAAAAGCAGGTCCCCTTTCAGCAGCATATTATAGAAACGGTGCTTCTTGCCCATCTCAGAATAGTCCAGTCTTTGTCTTCAGTTTCTCTTTCCCGCCCCCAAAATAGAAATGAGGCCTGTGGATATCTCTGTGCTAGACCCAGAACAGAAATACTAAATTATGTTTACCACTTATGAAGTGCTCTTGGGAAGAAAATTTACTTTTATCATCTGTTTTTAGTATTTAACTGGTCTTCAATCTCTTGTACTATTTTACATTGTATAGTTCTTGGTTCACACACAATCAGTATCCAGTTTAATCTATCTAAATTGCTACAGCTGCCTCTGAGGTGGAATATGACAGCTGTTTAATAGCTCACAGCAACAGTTTGAAAGAGAAAATTAACAGTGTCCTCTTGACACTTCAGGGAAAATAGAGGGACTTCTAATGTAATTATCCAAATTAGGATTTAGCCAGGATGCTGGCTCAATGTGTCATGAAATTATCATGACCACAAGTGATCAGGACCTGTTTTGCATTCTTGTCCACTACATTGGAGCTTTGGGTTCAGTGCTGATTCAGAAGGAGAAGATCCTTCTTGCAGCACCCTGGATTTTCTTAGATGTCTTCCATCCAAATACTGACCTAATCTTGACCTACTTGGCTTGTTAAATCTGTTCATCCCCCAAGATTGTATAACTGAAGGCTGTGAGTTCCAGTCACACCTCAAGAAGGTGACTGACATTGGAGTGTGGAAAGTGAAGTGTAGTCCAGTGTGGTGACTTTTCTCATCCACAATATTTGTAAAGTGGGGGAGAAAATCAACAGCAAATTCCTCCAAGTCTGTTTGAGTGGGGGACAGTTAACCGCTGCTCTCATTTATATACTTTAAATGTTACTTTAAACTTTCTGCCTTAAAAAACATCTCTGTGGCGGGTATGTACATGTTTCTGAATCCCTGCAGGGAGACGGGGATCTGATGAAAGCTGAAGAAAGTAGTACATGATATTAAACGGTTCCCACCCTTCTCCCTAACATGGTTAAATTCCCTTTGTTTCCTAGCATGGCATTGGCTAGGGATTTGGCTGCAGATTTTCAGGCAGCTTGAGAGAGAAATGACGACAGCTGGGAGGCTGAGATGTGAAAATCTGTCTTTGGAGTTTGTTTGGGTAAAGAGTGAAGGGGATCTTTATCGATAGCAAGAAACCAGAAATTTATTTAACCCAAGATAGTCTGTCAAATCAGAAAGCAGCTACTGAAGAATTGACTGGCTCAGGAGAACATTAATGGGATGCAGAGCTTTTTGCCTCTTATCACCGATCTGAATCCAATCTTGGTTAGGAAAACCACATGTTAAGTCACTGAACAGTTGTCTGTGAAATAAGATGGTGAGTCTCAGTCTAATCGGTAGTGGATGGATGTCCATGTTACAGTTGGGACGCTAGTTTGTAATCTCAATGGAGGCTCAAGAACTATGCCTTGGTGCAGAACCTATTCTAAGGATTGACAAGTCTTGATACTCCAGCACTGTCTTTAATGAATACGTTTTTCTAATTGAATTTATATTTCTGAACCTTGACTCATGAAGAGGGGAATGGCTTAATAATTATATGCTACCAGAAAAACAGACCCAATGTTTTCAGTTCCCCCTTGTTAGCAATTAAGACAGAGGCCCAGCCATTATGACTATATTTGTCAGGAAATGGAATTGGCACGATGGTTGCCCTCTAAGACGCTCACCTTTCAGATTTTACGCACAATTTATAATTTCTTACCTTCTTTTTAAGTGCCTCATTGGGGGGTGGGGGCTGGACTGGCCTAATTCACATTGGCAGACTCTAGCATTGTTCAGTGGCAACTGCATTCAGCTACAGAAGACGTTATGTATTGCAGGGGTGGCCAACCAGTGGCTCCGGAGTCACATGCGTCTCCTTGTATAGGCACTGACTCCGGAGCTGGAGCTACAGGGGCCAACTTTCCAGTGTGCCGGGGGGTGCTCACTGCTCAACCCCTGGCTCGGCCACCGGCCCTGCCCCCACTCCACCCCGCCCATTCCCCTGAGCCTGCCGTGCCCTCACTCTACCCCCTCCCCTCCCCCAGTCTCCTGCATGCCATGAAACAGCTGATCGGGAGGTGTGGGGGGGGGTGCTGATCAGCAGGGCTGCTGGTGGGTGGGAGGTGCTGGGATTGGGGAGTGGGGGAGCTGATGTATTACTGTGGCTCTTTGGCAATGTACATTGATAAATTCTGGCTCCTTCTCAGGCTCGGGTTGGCCACCCCTGATCTATTGCATGGCCTGAAAGTTGATCAGATTATCATGGGTGGCTCTTTGTGTTATGGAAATAGAGAGGGATGGGGGATCTATAATCCCCACTGCCTTCCAAAAAACCCTAAAACAGCCCTCTGTTCCCTAGCTCCTTATTCTTTGTCTGAAACATTCAGCAAATATTATTGGTCCCTTTTAGAGCCAGTTCTGTCTCAGCAAAGCCTTAGAATGATCAATGTCCTACCCCAATGGTAGATGAGTTTCCCTGCTCACAGCTCTGGTCGGTTTCAAGGAGGCTTCTGTGTCCTGATTTCTGCAGCTTTGATCTGTTCATGCTCCAACTGCAATCAAGCAAACTCCACATGCAAAACAGATGGGGCTTGCATGGTCTCCATCTCCAACCTGGATGGCGTTGAGCACCACATCCGGACCTGCATCCCTAAAGCAGAGCTGATTCCTGCTGGAAAACCCTTCTACTGTCTGAGTTCAGAAGATCTGCGTAACACACATTGCTGCTACTCTGATTATTGCAACGAAATTGACCTGACAGTACCCAGTGGTGAGTAAAGAAGTCCTGTGATCTCATTGAAGATGGGGTACTGTCTTATAGCTAGAGCAGGGTTGGGAGCCAGGACTCCTGAATCCTGTTCCCAGTTCTGCCACTAGCTTGCTTTTTAAACATGGGCAATTCCTTCACATCTGCAAAAAGGGAATAGTGGAGATCTACCTCACAGAGGGTTGTGAAGCAGTTTAAGATCCTCTGATGATAGGCAAATATGATCACATTGCACCATTCAGTTTGTAGGCTGGGAAGAAGCCTCTAAATTGGATTTTCACTGATCTCCCCTTTTGGTTCACCCACCTTCAAATGTTTGACATGATCAAGACCGCATACGTCTCCCACCTCATCAGCAGTGTCCCTACTCTCCCCCCCCCCCCCCCCCCCCCCCCCCCCCCCCCCCCCCCCCCCCCCCCCCCNTCTACTTGCCGCCACTCGGTCATGGATGTCCTGCCTCTGCATAGCGCGCTCAGGCCAGGACGGTCTGAGGATAAGGAGCAGTCAGTCCCTGGGACTAGTCTAAGATCCCCCTTGTGGCATTGAGTGGTACTGCAGTCTGCTCTGTATGCAATAGAATTGCTTCCTGTGGGACTGAAACGCCTCTTTCAGTCATGAGCTCTGAGCGTGGTTTTACACTTCAGAGCAAAATGAGGGAGATGCTTGAACTCTGAGTGCAATAGAAATAGACCTGTCCTGGAATGAGAGTGCTGTAAGAAATCTGACTTGTCAGAGTTCAAGGCCAGAAGGGACCACCACATTGTCTAATCCAGGGGTAGGCAACCTATGGCACAGGCGCCGAAGGCGGCACGCGAGCTGATTTTCAGTGGCACTCACACTGCCCGGGTCCTGGCCACCGGTCGGGGGGGCTCTGCATTTTAATTTAATTTTAAATTAAGCTTCTTAAACATTTTAAAAACCTTATTTACTTTACATACAACAATAGTTTAGTTATATATTATAGACTTGTAGAAAGAAACCTAAAAACATTAACATGTATTACTGGCACACGAAACCTTAAATTCGAGTGACTAAATGAAGACTCGGCACACCACTTCTGAAAGGTTGCCGACCCCTGGTCTAATCTGACCTCCTGTAATGCTCAGCAACCGCACACTAAACCCAACAACCCATTCAGTCAGAGCTCTTGTGGCAGAGAAGGCACATGCTGCTTATCTCCCCCATTCTGGGCAGTTTCTCTGGGTTCTCATGAACTGCAGAATGGTACCATCATCCATCAAGATAGGAGGGTAATTCTATTTTTTTCTGTTTTAGCTCAAACCTTTCACCAGTTGTTCATTTTAAGACTCATTAGCTGTTACGTGTGGGGGATAATTCCTTCCTCCGTCACTATAATTTTTATGAAGAAAGTTGGCTTTGATGGTAGCCAGCTTAATGCTTTGCCTTCACACAGCACTACAGCTAATGACCAATTTATTTTAAGGGGAAGGTGGGAAGGAGCTTTGCATTGAACTTAAGTGATCATCTGGCTGATTAGGCAGTAGTGACTGTTGGGAGGGAGCAACACATCCAGGCCTAGGGCAGAAAGCTGGGTTAATCCAAGACGGAGCCTCCTGGGCAGGAATAAAAGGGAAGTTGAGGTGCACAGGGCCCCCCATAAACAAAGCTGCCATTCCTCATGTAAGTGAGGTGTATTCTGTGCTTAGATGGAAGATGCACTGCAGACTGGTCTTCTGAAATTGTTTGGTTACCGTTTTTTGTTCCAATATAGTCTCACTTCATGACCTAAAATACACTATTGTAAACCCTAAACTGGGCGCTCAACTGGGGTCATCAACTGCTTCTTGCAGTTTCAGTAAAAGTGATGACCTTCCTCATCTGTTGTTCCTACCCAGCCTGTTTACTTCTGCTTTGCAATAGCTAGTGAATTAATGTTGCTGCTTGGAGTGTCCTTTACAAAGTCCTGAGACAGAGTTAAAGTGGTTCGGGCTCTAAGAGAAGGAGTTAGGGACTCTTGCCTACAGGGGTTCGCGCGTGTGTGTGTGTAATATATATATATATATATAATGAATCAGGTTGTGCTTAAAATGTTGTTTTTCCCTCCTCCCACTAAAGGTCACGTGAAAGAGAATGAACCTCAGTCTAGTTGGGGCCCTGTGGAGTTAGTAGCAGTGATTGCAGGGCCTGTCTTCCTTTTGTTTGTCGTCATGATCGTAGTGGTTTTCGTCTTTCATCACCACCAACGAGTTTATCACAATCGTCAGCGGTTGGACATGGAAGATCCCTCTTGTGAAATGTGTCTGTCCAAGGATAAGACTCTGCAAGATCTAGTTTATGATCTCTCCACTTCTGGCTCAGGCTCAGGTACTAAGCTGCTTTTGCTTTGGAAATAATAAATGACATGTAATTGTAATGGAATCCTGTATTCTGAAGTGCTCATCACCAGGGTATCTGTGTTCTAATATTAGGCCATTGGCTATCCTTCCTTATGTACAGTCTGAGTAGTAATGGGTCACTGGTGTTTGTTCTTAATCCAATTGTACATTAGACAGTGAAGCCAGAGGCCCAGTATCAGCACTTGGATACTTTGGTGATGGGAACTGTAGAATGCATAAGAGATACTTCACTCTATCATAATTGAGTCATTTGGCATTTACATAAAGTGATCTTTGTGGATTTCAGTATATAAAATCTAGATCCTACCCAGGAAACAATTCCATCTACCTGTAAATGCGACATCAGATATAGCTGTCCCTGCTTTCTGTTGTGAACTTGTGATACCTTACCTTCACTCAGGATACAGTGCATCTGGTTCATGTGATTGGTGTTTGGTTCTGTAACCAATTTTGAATTTTTAACAAACTTCACTGCACATCTACAGGTTACCAGCTTTCAAATGATACGATCTCCATCAAAGCAGATGGAGAAATGGCAGAGTCTCTTTATAGAACTTGCATCAGAGTTAGGAAACTAGTATACAGATTTTACATTTTCTATAGCACCCTTCAACCCAAAGAATCCCCAAGAAATGTGTAAATGAACTACCCACAAGGTTCACTTCCTGGGCACTTATGTGAATCCTCTCTGGGGTGGAATTGTGTGGTTTAACAGCACACAACACTGTACAACAGGTTGGGACAAGAAATGAATTGTATATCCAGTCAACATTCTGCCTCCACAGATTACCCCTGCAATGTAACGTACCCAAGTAGGCATTTGGCCAGGCCATAAGCATTAAATGCTGTGTCTCATGTGCAAAGTGTGCTATGGGATTTTAATGACCAGAGCTAGTCAGGACTCTTAACTTTGTGTCTTACACTGCTGTAGGTGCAGTCTTTCAGGTAATAGCCCCTTAACAAATGCTGTGGTGTTGCTTATTTTAGTGCTGTCTCTCCACTTCTTACATATAGCCTCTCGATGTTGCTTAGAGAACTCTCCCCCTGTGAGCACTGACTCTGCTCAGCTTACAAGATCTGATGGGATCACAGCACAAGGTGGTATGCCAGGTCTTGGCCCAAAGTGATTTGGAACAGCTAAGAAATTGCAGGACTCTTGTGGTGTAAATCCATTGAGATGTTTTTAGGTCTGTATAAGTGTGTGTTGACTTATTGATTTTCTTGTAGAGAGAAAGCTAGCCATTTGATTTTGTTGGTGATTTGCCACTGCTGATGAAAGACCTTGCATGTTGGTCCTGTTGTTGTAGCAGGTTTAGGGTAACTTTGGTTAGAAATTATATGTTATTTCCTTTTGACAAAGATGGTCCAACGTGCATGTGGTTGCTCAGATAGTGTACTGATGAGCGTGGCAGAAGAACCTGTATAGAATAGTACTTCGGAGCCAGTCAGAATAACTGGTTACAGAATACGGGGCAGAATTGTTCTCCAGAATATTTGTCCACAGAGTTTTGTTGATCTGAATAAAAACTGAGCTCGCAGAGAAGTGTTTTGAAGTGATCAGTGACTTACAGTGACAGTGAATGATTGGCAATGGGGAGAGAACAATAACAATCTGATTCATATGTTGGAAGAAAGGCCAAGGATGAGAATGATCTTCTTTTCCGATCACTGTTCCCAAATCAGTTCTTGAGGGAGGGACATGACACTTTCTAGTTGTGAAAACTTGTACTTGTGGGCCAAAACGCTTCCATCCCTGGCAGAATGAGAGATGGTTCTTGGGTACCACAGGGGTGGATCTTGGGTTTTTATTTGGACTGCTAAATACAATCAAATCAAACCCGGACAACCCTAAACCTTGTAGCATCTCTCGAGTGTCCCTCATCTGAATTCTTCTTTCAATCTCTTGCCCACAGGTTTGCCACTCTTTGTCCAGCGAACTGTGGCTCGAACCATTGTCCTGCAGGAGATCATTGGAAAAGGCCGCTTTGGGGAGGTGTGGCGCGGCCGGTGGCGTGGAGGTGATGTGGCTGTGAAAATCTTCTCTTCACGGGAAGAGCGCTCCTGGTTTAGGGAAGCAGAAATATACCAGACTGTCATGTTGCGACATGAGAACATCTTGGGGTTTATTGCTGCAGATAACAAAGGTAAAAATGCTGTCTCAACCTTCAGAGCCAAAGCACTAATGGCCATAGGTTCCTCAGAGTTCCATGTTCTAGTATAGGATTTACTGTTTTTTAATGAAATAGATAAAGCCATCAATATATTTGTAAAGTGTTACGATCATTTCCCCCAAATTATAAAAATAGCCAGCTATCATTAAAAACTATTAAAGCTGTCAGTGTGACATAATTTGTTACAAAGGAAGCTTGCATAGTAGTTGAATGCACGAGAGCATTCAGGAGACTTCACGTTTTAATGTAAGTTAAATTATTTGTGAAAACATTCTTAACATGGTCAGTTCTGCTCTTCACTTTTTTCCAGTTAATAGAAGTATTTGCTAGATCAAAATAATTCTAATAATTTAACTTAGTTAAAACAGGGATAGAGAACAGCCTGACCTGTGCACTGAAATGCTTAGCAGCACTTCCTTTGTCCCTGAGTATGGGCGTAATCCACAGAACTCACCTTCTTGCTGAGAAGAATCTGTAAAATTGCTGCTGTCACTAACAGAGACATTGCGTCATTCATAGTAGAAGCTATTGAAGCAGTGACAGGTAATGTGAAAAGCTGCTTGGGGAAATGTACTAAATATATATAGCACTAAGGTGCTAGAAGTAATCATTACACTTTGCCTTGCAGTTCTTCCCTTGTCTGCTCAGACTTGCTGCTGACCTGCAGTCTAATCTGGCAGCTCTTCCTATGTTTGTTCAAAAACAAAATGCACCGTAAGTGCTGATGTTGTGCTGCTCTCTCCCCTTTTTCTCTTGCTGCAGATAACGGGACTTGGACTCAGCTGTGGCTTGTCTCTGATTACCATGAGCATGGCTCTCTATTTGACTACCTCAACAGATACACAGTGACCATTGAGGGGATGATTAAACTGGCCCTGTCTGCTGCCAGCGGATTGGCACACCTACACATGGAGATTGTGGGGACCCAGGGTAAGAGGGTGCTAGCAAAGTATCCTAAACATGAACTAGACATTCTTTGGAGAGACTAAAGCAGGAAAGGTGAAGACAGAAATATGGGGCTTGTATGATGCACAGGGTACCTTGTACTGAGAGAGAGCTGGAATTTAATCATAAAATGAAAGAGGAAAAGTGCCTTAAGGACCTGGGGACTGAATCTAGGCCAGTTTGGTCTTGAGCAAAAGTCATTAAAACGAGTTAGTCTTAGTCCAGCTCCTGTTAGACAGGTGTCCATGTGTGTGTGTCGCGCGCGCACACACATTTAACTGCACTGGTTGGGATGGGGAGCACAGAAGAGGTTAGCATAGGCAATGGCAGAGCAAAACCGATTGTAAACTCTTCAGAGCAGGGATTATGTCTGTGTGTGGATGAGACACCTGCTGCAGAGGGTTTGCTGCAGTTTAAATAGTACTTGGAGGGTAACTGGAAGCTCTTTAGTGTTTTTAGCACCTTTCACTGGTACAGAGCTTAATTTAAATAAGAGTCTGTAAGGAGAATAGGGCTGCAGATCCTACTGTGCATAGAGATGTTAAGATTCAAATTCACTCTGGATTTGATGACCGCCTCAGTCCCTCCATTTTCTGTGTTCAGCTCGTCTGCACTGATCAGATACACTAAGGTGAGAGAGGAAAATCTGCTATTGAGTCTTATTTTACTCCATCAGGAAAACCAGGGATTGCACACAGGGACTTGAAATCCAAGAACATCCTGGTGAAGAAGAACGGCATGTGTGCCATTGCTGACCTGGGTCTGGCTGTCCGGCACGATTCTGTTACCGATACCATTGATATTGCACCAAATCAAAGGGTTGGAACCAAACGGTAGGGAGAGGGCTCAGCTGTATTCCTGGTCAAGGTTCAGTGCTATCAGAATGAGGGTATAGAACAGCGGTTCTCGGGCCACGTGCGGCGTGCTAAAAAGAAATATCAAAATGTGCTGCTCTGGCCTGAAAGGGGCTAGGGCTAGTTGAAGGGGAGACCGTGCCTGGCAGCCTGCTGGAGTGCGCCTGCCAGCAGGGGGCTGGTGAGTGCTGCAGGCGGGCAGGGCGTGGGAGAATGGGTTTCTGGGCAGGTTTGTGGGGAGGGGAGGCACTGGGAACTAGGGGTTTGTGGGGGTGCTGCAACATCCCCAGGTTTTAGGCTGTGGGGTGGGGACTCAGTGCTGCTCTGTGGAGGGGTCTCTGAGCGGGGGGTGCTGGACAGAGGGGACTGTGGGGCATTTTTTGGGGGTGGGCACCGTGGTTCTCAAGCTGCAGCCCACAGTGATAAATAGGTTGAGAACCACTGGTATAGAAAATGTGTGAGCCTCACTGGGGATTGGTAGAGTTTCTATCGTAGGCGTTGGCAGGGTTTCCAGAGTATCGAAGGAGAATATTTAGTGACTTTTTTTTATTTATGAATAAATAATCTAGGTTGGAGGTACTTGAGCAGTCACAGCCTACTGCCTCTTCCCTCTGCTTATGTCCTTCCAAGGCTGAGGTTGGCTAGATGGCCTCTGCTTCAGGGAACTCGCATATGAGGCTCCCTCACCTCCATCCCAGCCTCAGGGGTCATTGCTATCCTTGCCTCAGTGCACCTCGGACCATTCCTGTCTCCCTATTTCACCCCTCTCTTTTTGTTTTTTTGTTGTGGATTATTGTTCTATTTGCTCTCTTAACACAGTGCCTGCTTCTGTCTGCATCATTGGGCTTAATTTTATTTTCATTGTTTAACTTCTGTGCAGCATCCAAGCACTGTATCTGGTAACACATGTTGTATACAATAAACATGGAGAATTCATCATTGATGATCTTCCAGAGAGTCCCTCTGACAAGGAAATGACATTGTTTTTCTTTGCTGCAGATACATGGCCCCTGAGGTCTTGGATGAAACCATTAACATGAAGCATTTTGATTCATTTAAATGTGCTGATATCTATGCCCTTGGCCTGGTCTATTGGGAGATTGCTCGTAGGTGCAGTTCAGGAGGTAATATGCTTTCAGCTTCTTCTCCCCACTGCTTTCCCCCTCCTCCCCCGCCAAAAAAAAAAAAAACCCCACCCCACAGCCCTTGTCTTTGACTTAACTGAGGCCCAAAGTTAGGAGAGAATAACCTGTCCTTCAGGCAGTCGGAGATAGCTGTAGTCCCAGGATACAGGCGTAAATGCAATGTCACCCAAGAGTATGGCCACCAAGATGGTGGCAGTGTGGGGAAGAGACTCAAGACTGCTCCTAGACCAGGCACGTGAGAGGTGATGGGTAGCTGTGGTGTTGGTGGCACACCTATTTCTTTAGCCAAACCTTAGAGCAGGAAGTGGTGTTGCTGATTCAGTACATAGGTTGCTTCCCTATGAATCAGTACTGAGCCAGTGTCCTACCACATAGTAGTGGATGGGGGCAGGGATGGGCATCCTGTTGTTGTAAGTGCCATCTTTTGTATCCACTAAGTCCTGAGCACTTGTGTTCAGTACACGTCTCTTGGCCCTTTTCCCAGGAGAGGGGAGGTGCTAACCCCAGTGGCCTAGCTTAATCCCAGTTTGGTTACTTGCATTCTGCTTCCCTGAACTGCTGACTCTTCACTTTTGTAAGTCATGTCATCCAGGCCAGGGGTATTGTGGCTCTGGTGAGAGTGGTAGTGATTTCCATTCTCTGTGAATGACATTTTCCCTTCCCATGCCTAGGTATCCATGAAGAATATCAACTCCCTTACTATGACCTTGTGCCCTCTGACCCCTCCATCGAGGAGATGCGGAAGGTTGTGTGTGATCAGAAACTGCGCCCCAACATCCCTAACTGGTGGCAGAGTTACGAGGTAGGATCTGTTGTCGGCTTCCTTTGAGCCTAAAGGAAATGCACTATCCACTGAGTAGGTAAAGTTTAGATTCAGTCCTGGACACTGAGTTCCAAATTCAGTAAGCGTGCTGGATTTCCCTACTCCAGCCAGGAGTGACTGGTCCCTCCAGGGTGGGTTTGGGGTCCATGGACAGAATCAGTGTGGGGAAGTCCAGTGGGAAAATGAACGTGGAGACTTGAGACTCCCATCTGAGGCTAGAGAGTAGGTGTTCACTCTTGCACTCCACTCGGTGGAGAAGGCCAGAGGTGTGTTCCCAGCGCTTGGATAGCAGGTCTGTTTCGAGTCCATTGTTCCATCCACGTTGCATATGATGGAAAACAGATGAGTGGTTAATAATTCCACATTAATAATAGTGAGTGAACATTGTTATCCTGTAACTGCTCTTGGGCTCTTAATGTAACTGCTCTACATCTTAATGCTTGACTTTTTCAGAGCACTATTCAAACATTAAGTAATGCTCAGAACAACCTCGCTGTCACCATTATGCAGATGAGGTGAAACAGTTGGGTCTCATTGCAGTTCCTAATGGTCCATGTCCTTACAAAAACCAGCAGTAACGCATTCCCATGTTGCTGGAATGGCTAAGAATCAGATGGCCCATGAAGAGACTCTGTAGAAGGGACATCCCTCCGGGTGAAGTGTGCTGGCAGGGTAGCATGGGGAGCTTACATTGCTGCTGCCCATGCTGTGCCTATTCTGGGGATAAGCAGAGGGCTTCAGTCTTGGCATAGTTACGCCAGCCCCTTCCACAAGCATTGGATTCACTTTAAAGTGTTGATTCGCTGTGTTAGCAGAAGGAACTGAACTCTCTGAAAGGGAAAGGGATGACGTTTCTCTCTGTTTCCTGGCTAGGCGTTACGAGTGATGGGCAAGATGATGCGCGAGTGCTGGTATGCCAATGGTGCAGCTCGGCTAACAGCCCTCCGCATTAAGAAAACACTCTCGCAGCTCAGCATCCAGGAAGATGTGAAGATCTAGCCCACAAGTTGCAGCATGAGGAAGCTGCCCAAAAGCTGCCATGATAGTCGACGGGATTGAGGCCTACCTCGTGTTTCTACCCAACCTACTGCTACCGACCAGACCATGTGACCTATGGGCTGCTAGCCAGGGAGGACAGAGCCTATTAAAAGAAATGTTCTTTTCCTGGTTTGGGTATGAAACAAACAGAAACCTTTTATAACCACCTCCTGACAGCGTGGAGACTTGAGATGGATCTCGCCATGACCATAACTTTTGTTTCTTTGATGGAAATCCCTGTGTAGTCCAGTGAATATGGCACGTTCGTTGGGAAGCGTTCAGGGCCCGGGGAGGGAAAGGGACGGTGGTATTGCCATACCTGCAGGTTTTCCAGGGACTGGCACAGACACACAGAAGAGGCATTGGCTTCATAAAACCATTTCTCCTTCTTTTGAGCTTGAAAAATTCAAAAAGCCAGACTGGCTGCTTGTGTGTGTGTGGGGGTGCGCGCGTGCAAGTGTGTGCATGTGCAAAGCCATGTGTGCCCTGTGCCTGCTCAGTCCCCCTTAGACGTGCAGAGTATCTGCTTGTAGGTTCGCACATTCCTGGTTGTGTTTTTCTGTGCATGTGCAAGTCCAAAGTGTCCTCTTCTGAGCTACACGTGCTGGTGCCTTGCCTGCCCAGTAGTGAGCATTATCTAGCTTGAATAGGCTACTTACAGCCAGATCCTCCTTTCTCCTGGAGCAGGACTCTATCCTGCCAGTTCTACACCAGCTGCAGGAACTTTGTCAAGTTGCCTCACTGCCATCCCTCTCCTTTTTAAAGCAGGGTACTGATTTTTGTCCCTGAAATGTAAGCTTTTGTTTTGAAAACCCTGGTTTGTAATGTGTGGTGGTATGGAAGGATTGCCTTGCCAGAGGAGCCATCCGCGGGAGGGATGCAAAGGAGACAAGAAGCGTGTCTGAGAGATTGGAGCTGGCGCTACCCCTGGGTGGAGGGGACCAGGCCACAGGGACATGCAGGATATCAGCCTCTTAGGAGCATAACCCTTGGATCTCTCAAAGGGCTTTGGCAGGAACACTCTAGAACTTGGAGCCAAGTGTTTAAGGTCTGATCTGTGAAGATCTGTGCCCACGAAAACAATTGTGCACAGCACCTCTCAAGGAGCACTCGGCACACTGCAGGATCTGACCATTGGCGACTAGAATTGGAAATACGTGTCCATCTTTTAAATATACATATATAAATATCTCATATTCTGGAAGCAGCTGTGTATAACTTTTTGGGTGGGGTAGGGAGGGGGTAACTGCATGAATCTTATTTTAATTGAATAACCAATCAGGGTGAAGTAGAATTGATTTGACTGTTGCCTAGTGAATGTTAGAAATAGCCCAGGGCTGAGTCCTGTGTCTGAACTGAATGCAGCATTAAAGGCAACATTAGAAGGCTGGGTTGTGTGATGGTTAGGGTGTTATCTGTGCTATGTAACTCTGAAGCCATAACTTTTAACTGGAGTGCATTTGATTATTTTTTATTTGATCGGGATGGTCTGGATTTTAACTTTTTTTAATATTGTTAATTTTTATAAGAGAAGAGAAACAATCTATAATTACCTCTCAACCTCTTTGTTTGTAAAGAAATCACTGCAAAAAAAGGAAAAAAAAAAAAATCCAAATGCACACAGCTGAATTTACACTGGAACTTTCTACTCGAACCTTGAGCCTGCTCTGTAAGGTGAGCGTTCATCTCTTCTCTGGCTCGCAGGTTGTTTTTTAACAGACTTTCTGTTCTCACTGTCTGTGTCTCTCTCTTCCCTCAGGCCCCCATCCCATCTGTGATTTAGATCTGTCAAATGAGGAGTCTTTTGCATTGTGTTTGGAGCCATTTTGCATTCTCCCATTGCTTTTAAATGACAGGCAGGACAGAGCTGCCTCCCTGTCTGCAGCGGTCTGCATCTTAGACCCTGGGTTCATGTGGCAGCATACGTGGTTGGTGAATGTACAGCTTCCCCTTCTGATTTGTTCTGATTATTTCTCAGCCAGAAATTACTGCATCTCCAATGTGACTTGTTACTTACTGAACCCTTCTTCTGCATTGAGAAACCAAGGTGGTGTGTGCCTTAAAAATACCTACAAGACTCTTCAGCTACTGTAGCGGGACCTTTAGGGTGACACTTGTGCAGGGGCGGGGGAGGAAGTCTGAGCACCTGAAATAAACTGCCATAGAGAGGCCCGTCACACTGATAAGTAGGGGTTGCCATCTGGTCTTCCCATGAGCATTAAGAAAATTCTCCCTCCAGAGCACAAGGTCTCCTGTTCCATTAGCTGTCCAAAGACTTTCTTTATAACACTAATTCAGCAACTTAATTCCTTGGTTGATCCGCTCCGCCACCCCCCAACAGTAGCCACACATGTACCTGCCTCAATACCATACCAAACAGCACATGCCAGAGTTGTGCTGGACCCGAATGTCTAGAAGGGGTGGGGTGGCAGGGGTTGGTATCACCTTGTGATGAGGATTGTGAAACACACTCAGTTCATAGGTACAGATAAGAGCGGTCAAACCCTCGCTGGACCCTCTGAGATGGGAATAACAATGTAGCATTTATACAGCACTTTTCATGCAAATGTGCAAGAGTGGTGTGCAAACCTTACTTAGCTGACTTGTAGCAAATCTAGGAATCACTTTGCCCGGCACTGAAATGCAGTCTTGTCTGAAGTGAAACACACCAGCTGTTTTAACAGCATACGGTAACTAAACCGTTGAGTTTAGGCATTTGGTTCAACCAGGGGAGGGGTTTCAGGTCAAACCTTGTGCCTCTAGTCTCTGACACAAGATGACTGGGTGGTACTCTGGCTTCAGAACAGATCTTTCTGGGTACTTATCTGCCCCCTTTCTATGTACATTTTATTAGACAAGGACTGTAAAATAGTCACTTAGACACTTTACCTCTTCAGTATGCAAATGTAAATACATTGTAATATAGGAAATCTTGTGTTTAATATAAGAACAAGCTGTCCAATTTCTGCTGTACATTATTAAAGTTTGTTTTATTCACACAAACTGTTGGACTCTCTCTCAAACCCAGCTTGCTGTGGGTAACCGGCAAAGGGTTAGCCCTGGCCAGTGGGTATAGCTGTCTACAAACAAGGAGCAGGAAGGGAGTGGAGGAGGAGTAACCAGCGATAATGGGGATGGTACTTGGGAAAAATAAACTAGACTAGGAGGCGAGGGGAGGTGTCCAATGCTGTGGGACACTTGAACAGGATCCTGTTTGTATACAATGGCCCTGCCTTGATCCCTGGGAACTCACCTGGAATGACCCTGGGCTCTTCCTACTGTCCACTCGAATAGGTGAGTCTGGTCTAATTTTTTTCCCTGTGCGTCACATGATCTGTCTGCATGACTTGTCAGCAGTGGGGATTGAACCCAGGTCTGCTAGCCTGAAGCCAATGGCACACACGTGTCATCCACCTGCTTGAGTCTACAGCAGCCTGATTACCCCCGTGGGCAATACACCTTGCCTTTACCTTGCTTGGTGTTTCCCAAACATTGGGTCACAACCAGGTTGTAGACTGGTCATGGGCCTGCTGTGGAGGGGAGGTGCCCACCCCACTCACGTTGTAGCAGTGGGACTAGGCACCATGTGACAGTGCCACTCCGGTTTGGACTGGCCACCTCTGTCACAGAGGGGTGGGGCTGTGATCCAGATCACAATTCCTGGAGCAGAGGGGGGGTCGGGGTCAGGGCCAGCCCTGCAGGGTGGGAGCTGTGGGGTGAGTGCAGGGCAGGCTTGCTATCCAGTCCCCTGTCCTCCTTCCCATCCGGGGGGTGCTTCCCCTCTGCACCAGGCTGGGATTAGGGTTGAAGTGCTGGAATGGAAGGTATGGCATGGTGGAAGGGAAGGACACTGGCCTATGGTTTTGGGCCCCCCACCCACAAATTTGGACCCTGGGTGGGTTGCAAAAAAGACCCTGCGGTGGGTGAGTCACCTTACTAAAACGTTTGGGAACCACTAACGTAGACTATTAAAAATGCAGTGCCTTGGCTCCTACGGTTTTACAGCAAGGCAACTGCATAACAGTGGCTTCACTGTGTGTTTTCCAGTGAAGGCCGAGCTGGAGAGCTCCATGGCCAGCTAACAATGGCTTAAAACTGCACTAGGATTTTAACACCGGTTACCGGGTTAGCTTCACAGGAGTTAAACACCGCTTTAGTGACCGTCGTTGGCTAGCACACTTTAAAAAATACCCCTTTGCCATCCACTGGGCTCGCCTAAGCTAGGCCGAGCTGCAACTTCCCAGCCCTTCACCCCCATCCACTAGGTTTCTGTGGCTGTGTATTAAAAGTGGTCCTTTTGGTAGGTGGTAACAGATGTAACTGGGCCTGTGGGTGGCTTATTACCAAAAACCTACTCCAAGGAAGGTTTGTGGCCCCCTCCCTCCAGACTGACTTTCAAAGTGGAGTACGTTTTAGGCCTCAATGTATTTGCGGTTCAAAGTGCCTGAACTAATTCCTGATTAGCACCCCTTCTGAACAGAGCATGTCGTGAAAGGATAAAGGGGCCAATCCTCTCCTAACATTATGGTGCCTTGAGTACCCCTTGAGATCAGACTAATGGACTTAGCTCTGGGGAAGCTGCCATCTGGGCCTTGCCCTGGATTTTAAACCGTAATAGCCTTTCTCTAGCACACCCTGCCCCCTGCTCTCAGTCAAACTGCAATCCCAGGCTGTGACATGGGCAGAGGGGGGAGGTGTACATTACCTCACCCTGGGCGGTGCCACATTATAGCTAGACAGCCAGGTGTACTCAGGTGTGACTCTCCCCCAGTTACTCAGCTCAGACACCGGCCAGGCTGCAGATCTACGAGCAGGGGGCGAGTACAGCCCAGGCCTTATCTAAGGCAACTAGATTGAACTCAAACTACTCTCCTGGCAGCCGGAGGATGTGTGCAAGACCATCGGGATGGTTACAAACTAATGGTTGGTTGATTTGACACTGTGTGTGTGTCTTTTAAAAATGTGAACACGTGGGCAAAATCCTGACTCCTAAATCCTGGCTGAGTGAAAGCAAACCCTGTGTTTGGCCAGGCTCTGTGAATGCTCCTTCTAACTGGAGAAACAAATCAATTTTTAGTACACTTACACCAAATCAGAAGGGCAAATTCCCACTTGTTCCTGTTCTCAGAAGCTGTTGCAGTTTCTCTCTGTGTAAACGCTCTGACCTCTGGGTGCCTCTGTACTGAAAACTTACAATAGCTTTTCTGCACCAAAAAGAACGAGGAGTACTTGTGGCACCTTAGAGACTAACACATTTAGTGCACCAGTGGCTGAAGCATCTAAGCTGCAAGCTTCCACTGTTGATTAAATTGCCTATTGAGGCTAAGGCAGAGGTGGGCAAACTACGGCCTGCGGGCCACGTCCGGCCTGCAGGACCGTCCTGCCCGAGCTCCTGGCCCGGGAGGCAAGCCCCCGGCCCCTCCCCTGCTGTCCCCTCCCCCCCGCAGCCTTAGCTTGCTCGCTCCGCCACCAGCGCAATGCTCTGGGCGGCGGGGCTGAGAGCTCCTGGGGCAGCGCAGCTGCAGAGCCCGGCCTGACCCGGTCTCCGTGCTGCGTGGTGGCAGCGGTGGCATGACCCGGCTCCAGCCGGCTGCCACCAGCCACCGGTGCTCCAGGCAGTGCGGTAAGGGGCCAGGGAGCGGGGGGGCTTGGATAGAGAGCAGGGGAGTTCGGGGTGGTGGTCAGGGGTGTGGATAGGGGTCAGGGTGGTCAGGGGAGGAACAGGGGGTTGAATGGGGGCAGGGGTCCCGGGGGGGGGGATTGGATGAGGGGGCAGGGGTTCCGGGGGCAGTTAGGGGACAGGGAGAAGGGGTGGTTGAATGGGGGCAGGGGTTCTGGGGGGACAGCATCAGGAATGAGAGGAGGGGTTGGATGGGGCGGCAGGGGTCCAGGGGCAGGCAGGGGACAAGGAGCAGGGGTGTGTGGATGGGGCAGGGGTCCCAGAGGAGCCGGCAGGGAACAGGGGGGTTGGATGGGGCAGGGGTCCTGGGGGGGCAGATAGGAGGTGGGGGCCAGGCCACGACCCCCTCCCCTAACCGGCCCTCCATAGAATTTACGAAACCCGATGCAGCCCTCAGGCCAAAAAGTTTGCCCACCCCTGGGCTAAGGGCTTCTGCTGCCACCTGTTGGTAGATCTGCAAATTGAATTACTTCTTAAACACCTCTCAGACGTAGGGTTATGTCCCTGTTCCCATTGTTCAGGGGCTGAAACAGGCTCAGACTGAAGTGACTTATCCAAGGTCCTACAGCAAGTCTCTTATGGAAGCAAGTACATAGAAACAAGGGGTCCTGACCCAGATTCTTTACTTTTAATCCATACCACCCTCCCTCCTCTCAAAGATACCTTCCTTAGTGCTTCACTAGCAGACCCCGTGTCTTGGTTGCCTTTAGCAACTTAATCTACAAAGATTTTAACAATTCCTAAAACCAAAATGATGCAGGATCTTATTACCTTGATTTTTTTTTTAATCGAGATGAGATCTTGGCCATGTCCTGTGCTGATATCGCATCCTGTTAAGCCTCATTTTCTAACAATAAGATCAACTCCTGAGCTTTTTATAAGCCTCTTACAAGCTTCTGTGTGGCGTATTATCGACATCAGCAGAGATCACCTCTGGCTGGTTTTGTCACTCTTACCTGCAGCCCCCCTCTAGTGAGGTGCAAAGGATGCTGCAGCGTGGCTATGGGGTAACAGCCGGAAACACTAAAAAGATGCCTTTGGGTAGCAGATAAATGTCTTAAAAAACCAACTCCTCTCCAAAGGGACACACGAGGCTTTGTCTACACACTGATGTAATTAATCTGTGCAACCCCCTTGGACAGACACTTCTCCTAGTCTCTGCCTTCTGTTAGCTAAGGATAGGGCATTGTAGGGTGACCAGATGTCCTGATTTTATAGGGACAGTCCTGATTTTTGGGTCTTTCTTATAGAGGCTCCTATTACCCCCCACCCTCTGTCCTGATTTTTCACACTTGCTGTCTGGTCACCCTAGACCAGGGGTAGGCAACCTATAGCACGAGTGCCAAAGGCGGCACACCAGCTGATTTTCAGTGGCTCTCACACTGCCCGGGTCCTGGCCACCGGTCCGGGGGGCTCTGCATTTTAATTTAACTTTAAATGAAGCTTCTTAAACATTATAAACCTTATTTACTTTACATACAACAATAGTTTAGTTATATATTATAGACTTGTAGAAAGAGACCTTCTAAAAACGTTAAAATGTATGACTGGCACGCGAAACCTTAAATCAGAGTGAATAAATGAAGACTCGGCACAGCACTTCTGAAAGGTTGCCAACCCCTGCCCTAGGGCATTGTTGGTGCACACGGATAGTGCCCGTTTAGTTAAAGCAGCACAATCCCCCTCGCGTGGGCACATGTATACCAGTATAAAGGTGTTTTGCACCAGTATGCCCCTTCCCACATGGGAAGGGGAATAAGCTATCCCAGTATGTAGGATGCCTGTATATTAACATAGCTGCATCCACGCTAAGGGGGGGTTGTACCAACCTAGTGACAATGATACAACTTTGTGTAAATGAGACCCTGTTAAAAGTGCTTTGAAATCCCATGCTCGAAGATGCTCCGGAAGCTCGAGGTAGTGGCAACCTGACCTGGTATTTATGTGTGGTGACCACTTCTCCTGAGGGCGGGGTTCACGCCCTCTGCTCGGATCTGGATCCAAACTGCCCCAAAGTCCATATGTGTTTGGATCTGGGGCTTGAGTGCTGCTCCTTGTTGACTCTAACCCGGCTGGTCTCTCCCCCGTCTCCAAGGATGATGCTTTTTTATATTGCTCCCATGAGCTTGTGAGAGGTTTGACCCCCTCTGGGAACAGCTGTTTCTGTTCCGTACTGGGAGGGTGAGGAGCGGATCCCTGCCAACCCCTCCTAAAAGGGCAATTCCAAGAACAAACCCAGCAAAAGGAGGTAACTCTACATAACTTGCATCATTCCAGAAGAAGTTCCTGCAACGTTGGAGTCAAGCTGTTGTGAAATCTCCCTCAGCTGCCAGCCATCTGCCCCCAGACACTTGGCTTTTGCGTTCGTTCTCACTGAGAAATGTTCTGCAGCTAACAGTGCATCAGTTCATTCCTTGCTAAAAATTAAAGCCAGCTGCTGGATCCAAACCACACAGGCCGTGGAAATATTTTCTTGAAGGTGTTTCAGGCCAGGCCCTGTTGCAGAAAAGCAATTGGTTTGAGGTCCTGTCTATGCTACTGTCAAAACTGGGGCAGCAATAGCTGGGTGTAGGCATAGAATCAGAGAGTCATGGAAATGTCAGAACCTTGAGAAGTCATCAAGTCCAGCCCCCTGCACAAGTAAACCTAGAACAGCCCTGAGAGATGTTTGGCCAACCTGTCCTTAAAAACCTCCAGTGATGGGGATTCTACAACCTCCCTTGGAAGCCTATTCCAGAGCTTAACTACTCTTAGGCTACGTCTACACTACCCGCCCGGATCGGCGGGTAGAAATCGATATAGCGGGGATCGATGTATCGCGTCTCGTCTGGACGCGATACATCAATCCCCGAACGCGCTCACATCGACTCCAGAACTCCAGCAGGGCGAGCGGAGTTCGCGGAGTCGACGGGGGAGCCGCGGACGTCGATCCCGCGCCGCGAGGACGCGAGGTAAGCGCGGGTAATTCGAAATAGGATACTTTGACTTCAGCTACGCTATTCTCGTAGCTGAAGTCGCGTATCTTATTTCGATCCCCGCCCCTAGTGTGGACCAGCCCTTAGAGTTAAAGTTTTCCCTAATATCGAACCTCAATCTCCCTTGCTGCAGATTAAGCCCATTACTTCTCATCCTACCTCCAATGGACATGGAGAACAATTGGTCCCCTCGTCGTTGTAACAGCCCTTAACATATTTGAAGACTGTTATCTGGTCTCCCCTCAGTCTTTTTCTCTGAAGACTAAACATGCCCAGTTTTGTTAACCTTTCATAAGAACGGGCAGTACTAGAAACAACCACCATAGAGATCCAGAACCCGAATCCAGGTGTCCAGACCCCAAGGGGCTGCGCTAGCCACTCTGCTCCCCATTATTCCCTGGTTCAGTGGGGCCTGCGAGGTGCTATTCAAAGCCATAATCAGTCATGCAACACATGTAAAACCCCAGTGTTTTAGGCTTATCTACAGGAGAAGGAGGAAACCAGAAAGTTTGGTAATTTAGGGTCTGTAGCTTCTTCCCAGTTCCTTCTTCACATCACGGGACAGGACTCTTCTTGGGCCTGGTCCACACTAGGGGCGTGGATCGAAATAAGATACGCGACTTCAGCTACGAGAATAGCGTAGCTGAAGTTGAAGTATCTTATTTCGAATTACCTGGCACTTACCTCGCGTCCTTGCAGCGCGGGATCGACGTCCGCGGCTCCCCCGTCGGCTCCGCTAACGCCGCTCGCCCTGCGGTAGTTACGGAGTCAATGTGATCGCTTTCGAGGATCGATGTATCGCGTCCAGCCGAGACGCGATACATCGTTCCCCGCTATATCGATTTCTACCCGCCGATCCGGGCGGGTAGTGTAGACGTACCCTTGGATGCGTTTTGGAGGGCTCACAAACCCAGTGGGGGGTGTGAGTAAATACACAGACACCACGGACTGGGCAGGAAGCCGCTTTTGCAATTGAGCAAGATGGACAACAGAGGGCGACACACGCCTGCAGATAAGTTGACTCCAGCCAAAGGAAGCCAGAGCTGCAGATTCGGCTCCTGTTGTGGTTGGACCCTGTGTTCTGATGGAGGTTCTTCTGTCCTGGAGGGAGCTCACCAGTGGGCCGTCAGTAAATACGTATTTTCCCTTCTGCCGCCTATTTCGCCAGGGATCTCAAAGCACTTTACCAAGATCGATTGGTGATGTCTCAGAAGGTTCTGCATGGCATAGGTATAATCCTACAGATGGGGAAATGGAGGCACGGTGAGGGGAAGTGACTCACAATGACAGGATAGGCACCCAGGCAGGCTCAGTACGAAGCTGGGGAACCTCTGAGCAACAGAGAGCGCTGCAGGAAGTGGGCTAGGGGAGATGCCAGGCAGCGTGGCCCAGGGCAGAGTGCTAAAGACTGGTAGGTAAATAAATAAAATAATAATATATGGAGATATTCCTATCTCATAGAGCTGGAAGGGACCCCGAAGGGTCATCGAGTCCAGCCCCCTGCCTTCACTAGCAGGACCAAGTACTGATTTTGCCCCAGATCCCTAAGTGACCCCCTTAAGGATTGAGCTCACAACCCTGGGTTTAGCAGGCCAATGCTCAAACCACTGAGGTATCTTGGTTCTGCTGCCCTGACTTACACTGTGACCTTCAGCAAGTCCCCTTCTCTCTGTCGAGGGGGGGATACCGGTGTTGGGGAAGATCCTTGGGCTGCCTGGCTGAAAAGCACAGCGTAAGTCGGGCAGGAGGGAGCTCTTGCCTGCTCCCGCAGGGATGTGATGAGGCCTACGTAGTGAATGTCTGCTGAGCCCCGGGAATGAAAGGCATCACAGAAATGCAAAGGGTGTTCCCATGTCTAATCCCAGACTGGCTTTGATCACGCGGCTGGTTCTACCCAGCCCGTGCACAGGTGGGAGAGGAAACAGAGTGACCCCTGAGACTAGTGCTGGGGAAGCAGGAAGAGCAGCGGGGTGGTCAGCCATCGTAGCCCTGGTGTCCCTTAGAAAAATCTGGGTTGGGCTCCATCACAGGAGTCCAGGACAACAACTAAAGCTACGGAGGTGGCAGCTCCTGCGGTTAGCTCACCAGCTTCTCTTCTCAGCTGGCATTGCTTTGCCGTATGCCCTGTGCAAGTCATTCAGCCCCTGGACTTTCAGAGGTGCTGCCGAGGCTCGGCATCTCTGAACACCAGGCTGCCAAGTGCTCCGTGCCTCAGTTTCCCCACCTGTCCAAAAGGGGGCGATGCGATTATTTATTTATTTAACATGAACAATGCAAGTTGTGCGCGTCCCCTTCGCACGCTATAATCCTTAACGAGGTCATACGAGTGTGCCAGGAAGTGTCCAGTTCAGCGGGCGCATGCAGCGCCCACCCACCTTCGCGTGTACGTGTCCCGGGGGAGAACATGGCTCTGCACTTCTGTATTTCACTTCTCCTTTGCTGCGCTGTTAGTACAAGGGTCACTGTGGCTAGGCCTACGTCTGACCTGCGTAAAATGGTCACCAGCTGAGCTCGGTTTTAGTGTTAAAGGAAAATGGATCTTGTGGGTAAGGCAGTGCTCTGTGACGCAGGTGTGCTTCCACCCCCAGCTCTCCCCCTGGCTTCCTGGGCGCCCTCAGACCATTCACTTCATCTCTCTGGGCCTCATTTCCCCATCTGTAAAACGAATGAGAATCCTTCCCTTGGCTGGGACCTTTATGTCTTATAAATCATAAAAGGAAAAACGTTCATTGACTAAGGGGCACATTCAGATGGCCCCAAAACAAACCCCCTCTTTACAGACCCTGGTATGAATAGAGATGAGTTAATCTATTTGTTTGATAGAAGTGTAATGGAAAGCAGTTCTATCTGGATTTAAACATCCCCTTGTAGCGTTTGCTACCAAACGGTGCAGGAAGGGTGTGAAACCCTGATCTTGCAATGAGCTCTGTACCTGTGGACCCCACTCCAGGATCTGGCCCTTGGTGAATGCATGACGACCAAATCATGACACTGACAAGCCGTAATCCATTTTCCAAGTTGCAAGAAATGCACAAAGGGAAGGGGGGGGGCTGTATCATTGGTGAAAAATACAGTAAATAGAGGAGTTTCAAATGAGTTTAGCATTGCTAATCAGAGGTGTTATCTCTAACACAGCTGCACCTGTGAACGTATGACTGTTTTAACCCAACAGTGCCTCTTTCGATATAACTCCATATCATGGGGTATGCCTAGAAAGACAGCAGCCAAGCTTTTCCCAGGTGTCTAGTGCTTCAGCATGCCTCAGTTTTGGGTGCCTGACTCAAGTCACCCTCTGAAAATCAGCTCCCTTCAAGGTGTATCAAGTTGGACACCCCAATTCACTGGTCTTGGGCCCCCTTTTAATAATAATAAATTTAATAACGATCTCTCTCTCTTTCGTGTATGCAGGCGTCAGAGTGCGACATCCCAGAGGCTGGGCTCTGGATCCTGCAGGCTGCCCTCCAGTTCTCGGGCTGGGTTATTGTCTGCAATGCTGTCACGGTGTGAGGAGGAACCCAGGCAAAGCCAGTGCATGGCTGTCGCAGCTCTGGGCTGCTGAGCCTGGTCCAGGATCTACAAGGAAGCGGACAAGGAGGCAGGTGCAGCGATGGGCTCCTGAAGTTAGCGTGTTAGACTCTTTACCGCTGAGGCTTCCACTCTGTAAGGACATAATTTTCGGCTCCCTGGCGGCGCTGAGATTCGTCCGGGCATGGCTAAAGACCGGTAGCACTCTTGTCCACGAGTGCCTGATCTGCCACGTGCCGGGTGTCGAGAGCAGCCGTGGGGTCACACTCTGGCCGCCGGAGTTGGATTCCTCCCCTAAATATGAGAAAAGCCACCAGTGGGTGCTGCCTGTTGTCCCCTGTCTGAGATGGATGCCCCAGGCTCAGGGAATAGACATGACTGCGCCCCAGCATCTATCCTTTGCCATTGTAAACATTATGGGGGTGGCTGCTATTATGTGCCTAGGGGAGGAGTTTCCTGAAGGGGGTGGAGCTTATGTGCTATGTGGAGGGGTTTTATGAAGGGGGTGGAGCTTATGTGCTATGGGGAGGGGTTTTCGGAAGGGGTGGAGCTTATGTGCTATGGGGAGGGGTTTTCTGAAAGGGGGTGGAGCTTATGGGCCATGGGGCGGGGTTTTCTGAAAGGGGTGGGGTTTATGGGCCATGGGGTGGGGTTTTCTGAAAGGGGTGGGGTTTATGGGCCATGGGGCGGGGTTTTCTGAAAGGGGTGGGGTTTATGGGCCATGGGGCGGGGTTTTCTGAAAGGGGTGGAGCTTATGTGCTATGGGGAGGGGTTTTCTGAAAGGGGTGGGGTTTATGGGCCATGGGGGGGAGTTTCCCTGGAAGGAGGTGGGCTCGTGGGGCGGTTTCTGAGCTAGGGGCCAGCTTTACTCGCGGAAGGGGCGTGGTTTGTGAGCCGCAGGATGGAGTTTCCCTGGACGGGGGCGTGGCCTCCCATCTTTAGAGGCGGGGCGTCCGTGGAAGCAGGCGTGGCCTCTCCCTGCATCGGGATGGTGGGTTTGAGCGAAGGGGCGTGGTCTCCCCGCCCTGGGGGCGTGGCGCAGCGGGGTTCCCTGTGGAAAGGGGCGTGGCCTCTCCCTGCCGGGGCGGGGCCTGTGTGGAAGGAGGCGTGTCCCCCTCCCCGTGGGCGTGTCCGCCGGCGGCTCCGCCCCCCCGGGGGCCGATATAGCCTCGTGCGCCGGCGGCCCGCGCCCCACGCCCGGCCATGACCCTGCGGCGGCTGCGGCGGCTCCAGCCCAAGGAGGAGGATGCGGCGGGGGCAGCTGCCCTGGACGCGGGGCCCGCGGGGGGCGGCCCCTTCCCGGCGCTGGGCGGCTGCCGGGCGGCCGAGATGCACCGGGCGCTGGCGGCCTCCGGGGGCACCTTGCCCCGGGCACGCAAGGTACGGACCGGACCGGGACCGAGCCCCCTCCCCGACCGGACCGGGACCGAGCCCTGGACCGGACCGGGACCGAGCCCCCTCCCAGACCGGACCGGGACCGAGCCCCCCCCCCCCCCCCCCCCCCCCCCCCCCCCCCCCCCCCCCCCCCCCCCCCCCCNCCCAGGGTCTGGACCCTCCCTGTCCTGAGGGGGGCCCCCCCTCCCCGACCTGTTAAGTGGGGACTAAGCCGGGACCGAAGCCCCCCTTCGGGAGCAGGACCGAGCCCAAACCCCCCTCTCTGCCCCCAAGTCTCCCCCTCACTGAGCCCGCTAGCTAGGGACTGACACCCCGAGGCCCCCCTGGGACTTCCCTGCCCTTGAGCCCCTTTGCTCTGGGACCAACCCCGCCCTGAGCGCTCCCTCTGGGATTGGGACCGGGACCAAACCCTCCCAGCCCCACCCCACCGGACCCATTGGGTACAAACGGACCCTCCTGCTGGGACTGGACCTCCTACCCCACTGGGCCACAGGCTATGGACACCCCCCCCCCGCGTGACCCACCCCCACCGCCCCCCAGCAGGGACTTGGCTCCTCCCTGGGGGGGCAGCCGGCACCTTGCGTTGTCCCAACGCGTCACCTCCCCACCCATGGTGTGTGGGATGCAGGGAAAGGCCATGGGGGTCCCCAGGGACCCGCCAGCCCTAGGGCGTGTCCCTCTTGTGCTGTGATGCCACCCCGGCCCTATGGCACCCCCAGGGCCAGCTTCCCCTGAGACTCAGCCCTCCGAGAGCATCCAGAGCCCGGGGCCTGCGGTGCTGCTGGGGGCGCTGAGATGGGTGCAGTTAAATCCTCCTGCTTTAGGGTCTGAACTGACCCCAGCAGGGTGGGCGTTCGGGAGAAGCAGGCTTCCCCGTACCTGCTCCCGGCAGGCTTTCTCGCGTCTTCTGAAACAGCCACTGCCGGCACTGGGCTAGCGGGGACACGGCTCTGAGCGGGCCGTTCCTGGGAGCAGCTTGCCAACGCAGACCACCTGCCCCCCTTGTTGATCATCAAACGCTACATGGCTGGAGTCCTGTGTAACTTGGAGAGGAGGGGATGGCGGGTGTGGGGGTGTGTGTGTGTGTGTAACTTTTTGCATATAAATCAGTGGCATGTTCCACTTGATGCTTCGCGACGCTGATGGGTTAAACTCCTCTCTCCAGAGAGCCAGTTTGTGGTGGTAAAGCAAAGGTTACAACGATCTGATGCCGTTCTGGCTCTGTGCTGGTTTCCTTCCTGCCTGCCTCTCGCCAGTAACAAAGGCAATGAAGAAGCTAGTTGGTTTCTCTCTGAGCTGGGAGGTGAAAACATTATCTCTAGGTCATTTCACTCCCAGCTTTTCATGCCCTAGCCCAGTGCCACAATGCTTGGGTTGTAAACAATGCAGGGAACTGTTTGGTTTTACTCTTTGTTAAAAAAACAACAACAAAAAACTCTCCGAATTTTCCACTGACCTCTGTAAAAGCTGATTATCCACGATGCTAAAGTGTGGGGCTTAAATCTGACCTGACACGTTCCAGTGGAAAGAGAACACCTGAGGCTCGTTACGCAGGGCTGCCCCGGGGGGCAAGTGGGGCAATTTGCCCCAGGCCCGGCGAGCCCTGGCCCGGCGGCGGTCCGGGTCTTCGGCAGCATTTCGGCGGCGGGTCCTTCAATGCTGCCGAAGACGCGGAGCGACTGAAGGGCCCCCCACTGCCGAAATGCTGCCGAAGACCCGGACCGCCGCTGGGTGAGTACAAGCGCCGCAGCTCCCCCACTTTGCCCCAGGCCCCCTGAATCCTCTGGGCGGCCCTGTGGTTGCGTGGCCATGGTCACTGACAATTTTATGCAACGTAGAGGAAAATAACTTTAAGAAACTTCGCCCCTCGTGGCCTGAGAGACGTTCTGTCTAAGGCCGTCAACTGACTGCTTAGGAAGGGTTGCTTCCAAAACTGGGGTTTACGTTGGTAACTGGCTTAATTTGCTGGGCGTGATGGGAAAGTAAATTCTAGGGTGCTGGAAAGTGAAGTGTTTGAAATGTCTTGGTTTAAAAACAGCAAAGAATCCTGTGGCACCTTATAGACTAACTAACTATAAGGTGCCACAGGATTCTTTGCTGCTTTTACAGATCCAGACTAACACGGCTACCCCTCTGATACTTGGTTTAAAAAGTTTGCTGTGTCCTGAACCAAGTTATCAAAACTTTCCCCAGAGAGAGTTGGCTGTCGGTGGGAAAGAAAGGGCCGAGTCGGCAGAACTGCGGGAGCGTAGCCCACAGTCTGCTGTAGCGTGAGCATTCCCATCTCGTCAGCATGTATTTGTGTCAAAAGCACTTATTCAGGGTTCTGGGTGCTTGTGCACGTGCTCGAAGTCATATGAGCATAGGGACAAGCAGCCATAACTCTCTCCCGTCCGCTCCAAAACAGATATAAATTGTCCCTATAATCATCTTGCCATCAATAAAAACAACAAGGAGTCCGGTGGCACCTTAAAGACTAACAGATTTATTTGGGCATAAGCTTTTGTGGGTAAAAAACCTATGCCCAAATAAATCTGTTAGTCTTTAAGGTGCCACCAGATTCCCTGTTGTTTTTGTGGATACAGACTAACATGGCTACCCCCTGATACTTGCCATCAATAGTTGCCTTTGATATCCCTCAACCTGTAGGGGTTTAGTCAGGTCATATCAAACCCCTTAAATTCCACCTGGAAAAGGAACTGGAAGCCAGTACCCGTTTTGGAGCAATTCCCTGTGGCCAGTGCTTCAGGGGAAGCCATAAAACCCCACAACGTCCCCTAGCTGTGCAGATTTCCAAGTGACAAGCAGGGGAGGAGAAATTCCTTCCTGACCCCAGCTGGCAGCCATGACCAGAAGCATGAGGATCGATAACTCTTATAACGTTCACCTAGGTATTGGGACAATGGATGCTGTTTTTCATACCCTTCCTACAGCACCAGTGCTTTGCAGGCAAAGAGAGGTCCTAAGAACATGCCGACCAAGTTAGACACAGCACAGCGAGGGATGGGATGGGGGTTAGGATCATAACACAGGCTGTGCTTTTAGTATGAACACCCCTTGTTGGCTGCAGTTCAGTGTTCAGTCCTCTTCTGACAGCTGTTGAAACCACTTGCTTCCCTTAGTAATATCCTCTAGCAGGGAGTTCACTGGTCAGTTATGTGCTTTTTACAGAGTGAGACGCAGGCACTGGAGCTGTGTTGTGTGTGTGAAGGCATTACTGGAGAAATAAGGACTCGCTTCCTGCCCAGCTTCCCCATCCCTGTGGCAGCCTGGAAACACTCACTGCTGTCCACCAGGAACGCTGAATGCAGTGCTCTTGGTGGAGCCAATCCTCACTCAGAGGCTGCAAGTTCTTAAGTGATCAACTTTTGGGAGCATGTGATCGTGGGGTGCCTGTGGGGTGTGATTTATGGGGTGCCTGTGACGGCACAGCAGGCTTGGCTCTGCGTACCATGGTGTCACGACCGCTTCAGGACACATTGACGCAATTGTCCAGGAAGTGTGGAACATAATGAAACAATTGATGGGGGAGACAAAGAAACAAATGACTTCTCAGGTTCCCTTTTTTAATAGGCTTTTCTAAATGAGGGTTGTTAACGTGTGTGAGGTCAGGAATGGAGCTGTGGAAACCATGTCTAGTTGCGTTTTTGATCTCTGTGGCTAAGCCACATCAACGTAATGCGGGGGTGAGGGGGGTGGTTTTTCGGCGCTGTCTGGATAGTCACAGGCGTCAATAGCTGCCGAAGAGCAAAGTGGATTTTCTTGTCTCCTGCCAAGACAGAAAAACTGTCGCCTAAATACGGATGCTGGAATCTCGTCCGGTTGTGGGGGATTTATGTATCTGTGAAGTTCTGCTGTTCCCCCCTCGGTGCCCACGGAGAAAGCGGCGTTTGCAGCCCTGGCTGAGAACTCCTGGGTCACAAGCTGAACTAGCTGGAAGTGAATGATACAGATGCACCAACCTGTCGCTCTAACAGCATCTGCTCTGATTCTAGCCCCCCGTGGCGCGGGCTGCGTGTTGGTGCAGAACTGGGGGTCAGGGCTCTCGGGGTCGGCGCCCAGCACTGCCGCTGACTGGCTGTGACCCTGAGTAGGGCATGTCCCCAGCCGGAAAGCAGGATAATACCGCTCTGCACGCTCCTCTGGCTCCCCTGGGTGAAGAGTGCTAGAGGAGCGGGGTGCTGCTGGGCGCAGGCTGCTAGTGCTGGCTCTGAGCGCTCGGCCAGGGCCGCTGAGCTTGCGGTCTGAGCGAGGCAGATCAGACAGGATGTGCTGGGAGGCCGGCAGGAGTTCTGACTCCAGTGGCCAGGCGGGAAGGCACCTGGGAGAGCTCTGAAGGCCGCGGGGGTTGACTTGGCAGGACAGAGGGGGCGGGAGGCTGTACGTAAGGGGTACTGTGGCAGAAGGCATGGAGACTGGGGGGGCAAAGCAGCAAATGGGCATTGAGGCTAGTGTCATGGAAGGGGAGGTGGGGGGGCGGCAGCGAGACTGGCCATTTTGTCTTCAGCTGGCCGTGCTCCGGTCCCCCGGTGCGTGGGAGATCTTGGCCCTACACTCTGACTCTTTCTAGGACGCTGCGTGCTTTACGCACTCGTTCTTGGGTGTAACTCCGGCTCCTGGCTGCTCGGAGGTGGTGGGGGATGCCTCTTCCATGCTGAACCAGAGGCTGGCGCTCAGGTCACAGACAGAACTGCATTCTGAGGCATTGCACAAACTTTCCTCGCCATCCCTCTCAAAGCAAGTGAGACTTTCAGTCTCGCAGAGGAAACTTCCTGAAAGTGGCTTGGGGCTAGATGGGGTGGAGGGAGGGGGAACTGAGAGTCCAGGGTTGCTAAGAACTTCAGAAGAGAAGTGAATCTAGAGGCTGATGCTCTGCCAAGAAACTCGAAGTTGAACAAGGAGGTCATGGATGGAGCTTCTGCAGAGTTGCACTCCCTGGTTCCTGAATTTCCTGGTGGGGAGGAGTGGGGTGGAATTGTTTCCACATCAAACTTCTGGGGGTGGAGGGGGGTCACTGCTGGAGGGGATGGCTTAGTGGTCTGATCATCACGTTTGAAATGGTTGGACATCCTGGTGCAGTGGGTTCCAAGCCCAGGAGGGCGACTCAGGGCAGAGTCCTGGAGCTAGCAGCAGGAACGGTCGAAAGGGGGCAGCCGGCCTTGTGTTCGTGCCAGAGGGAAATGCGACCTAGCCAGCATCAGCCAGAACAGGGCTTCAGTGCGTCTGGGGCAGGCGTCCAGGGGGTTGGTTGCACAGCGCATTGGGTTTACTCCTTTGCATCCACGTAGCTTCTCCGAACCTCTGCAGGACAGAGACGTGAGTTCTGGGCAGGTCAGAGTGGGAAGACCCAGCACTTCTCTGCTTGGATGCTAATGATAACAGCCTGCCTTCCCCTGATCCTTTACCCAAATCTCTTTCCCCCCCACGCTGTTGTGCCTCCCGACACTGCCCTTCACCCGCAAGCCGGTTGCACTCCAGTGGCTTGTGAGCACTCGTGTGCACGGTCTGGGGTCTTCCAGGCTGAAACTCAGCGGTGCAGAAACTTGGAGAAAGCTGGATAGTCGCAAACCAGGCCTCACCCAGGCGCTGGTGCCTCCAGCCCCAGGCAGGAAACCAGCTCCGCTGGCGAGTGGCTGAACCGCGTGGTTTGTTTATGGAGCTGCCGGCGCATTTCACTGTCAAAACCTGGATTTCCATAGGAGGGGCAGAGCCATTTGCATGGTCAGTTTCGATGTAAATTTATCAGCACCTGGCTCCTCCGAGCACAGAGCTCCCTCTTCTTCTGGGGGGTGGGAGGGCAAATTAAATTCCCCCTCTGACTCCAGCACGTCCCAGCTGGGGAGGGCAGCCTTGGCAGGTGTGGCCCATCGTTACCCACCTGCCAACCCAGCAGAAGTAACGATGCCCCCCACACACACACAGGGCGTGGCGTCCCTCGGTGCTGCCTCGGCTTCATGTTGGAAGCACACGTTTGCCCAAGAGTCTGTTTAATGACACGTGGCGACACCGGGTCCATGGTCGCTGCTTAATGGTTTGATTCTGCCAAGGACCAAATGGGGGGTCGGGGGGGGGGGTGGTTAATGTTTATCGTTGGAGATAAAAGTAGCAGCTCAGCTGGCTGCTGTTTGAAGCGGCCTCGCTCTGCTCCGCTCAGGAAGGGCTGTGACTGGGCCTCTGGATTTATTTATTTATTCTCTGCCCTCTTTCCTCCCGTGGTGCAGGAGCTTGGAGAACCCTGGTGGCTGGTTGGCCGGCTCGCATGCTTAGCGGCGTCCCCGACTGGGCTCACTTTGTGCCCACGTCCTGCCCGCTAGCACCGCGGAACTGGCCGGGGCGGCCTTAGGCAGATGGCAGCCCGGCCAGTGGAGCCCCAGGGGCAGCCCTTCCTAGGAGTGTAGCTAAGGCAGGGGCAGGAGGATGAGCCCGACTGGCGAGGGCAGGGTGCTAAGGGGGGAGGTACGCTGGGCTGAGGGTGCAGTCGAGCGATGGGGGAAGAGGGAGATCCAGGGAGCTTGGGGCAGTGTTCTAGCCCATGTTTATTTTCAAACCGAATTCCACTTGTGTGGGGTGGGGGCGGCTGGGCTTTTCAAAGGCAGTTTAATAAAAACCTGTTGTCTGCTTCTTGGCTGCTGCGAGTGGGGATCGGGCTGAACCAAAGAGCAGCGAAAAAAGCCACTGGGTGACAAAGCCCCGTCTTTATAGTCAGCCGCTGCTTATGCCTCGGCCGAGATGTCTGAAATTCTTACGGCTGATTATGAAGTGGGTCCCGGGGCCGCCCACCTCGGGGTGATCCATTTATGCGAATTCATCTGGCTCGTCTGCCTTGCCGCTGCCTCCCATCAGGCGTTGGTTCCCCATTTTCTAAATGATCAACAATGAGGAGGATTGTTGAATTTTGCATTAAAAATCTAACTTTAGGGGAAAACAAAGACGCTTTCTGTCCGCGCGGCTTTCATCTCCCAGCCCCACAGAGCACTTGCCACCGCACGCAATGCGCAGAACGCAGCAGGAGCCAGCGATTCTGTTTGACATCAGAACGGGGGACAAGTGTCAAACAGATGCAAGCTCCATCTTAAACCAAAGCATGATTCGATCTGTCCCCTGGTGCAGCCCTGGCCTGGTGGGGCGCGGCCAGAGCCGGGCCTGCGCTTTGTCCTCTGTAGCACGTCTCGTTCCCAAGTGCTTCACGAACTCGGTCAAAATGCAGCTGCGTCTGGGGTGAGGTGCAGCCACTGTTGTAATGACCCATCAGCACTGCACACCCTGGAATCCAGTGGGCTGTTTCCCTGCGGGGGCAATTGCCCAGCTGATGTTTCCCGAGGTCGCTGGCCTTCTCGCGACCTTGGTGTCTCATCTCACCCCTGCAGTGCAGCCTGCGCCCTGGCACCGGGCTGGGGCGGGAATGGAGCGCGGGAGCCGGTCCAGGGTCCGTCTCCACTGCAGTAAGAGACCCGCGGCTCGGCTGACCCGGCGCTGCAGGTTTCTGTTGTGGCGCCAGGTGGCTGGTTTCAGGAGTAAACAGCTGTGTCTTGTCTGGCCGCTGCAGCCTGGCGCTCCCCATCGGGGCAGCAGCCAAGGGGCTCTACTGGTCACAGAGCGGGAGGCGGATGCTGCAGAGCCGGGGGCGCCACATTGGAAGGGGTCTTAAAACACCTGCTTAAGCTGGGCAAAGTCTGGGATGTAGCAGCTGGGCTGGGGGTGGCTGCCTGACCCCGAACGGCTCCAAAGGGGCAGAGCCCAGCCCCTCTTCCCAATGCCCCTCGAGCCCTTTCTAAGGGCCAGCCGGAGCTGCGGGGGGAGGCAGATTTTACCCTTCGTTGCGCAGGATGCTGGTGCAGCGATTGTGCCCTGGCAAATCTGTGGCTTGGTAAAAGGCGGGGCGAAGGGGAGCCATTTTGGTGGTGCTGGGTAGAGGCGCGCTCTGCCCAGGTCCCCTGGGTACACGGGGACGTCACACAGGCCTGTATGCCGGGCGGCAGCCCTGTGGAAAGGCAGAACCTGCCGCCCCTCCCTCCACGTTCACACGTGCCCTGCAGCTAGGGCCCAGGATGGCATTGGCTCTCTATCTGGCAGCTGGGATCCCTGGGGCCTGGCCCAGCCATTGAGTCGCTGTGTGACTGACCAGGCTGGGTCAGATCTGAGAGTCCCTCCAGTCCCGTGTCCTGGCTCCAGCAGGGGCCAGACCAAGGTCAGCCCCTGGCTTGCTGGGCGTTATATCCCTGCCACACTGTTAGCCGTGATCGCTGGGCGAGGTCACTCCCTCTCTGCCTTCCCCGGCGGCAGGGAAGCGGGGTTATGGGGCTCACCTGGAAGGTGATATGGAAGGGCCGTGTGCTCTGTCGCCTGGCAGTTCTGCAGCGAACGCTCCGGGGTCCCATGGGGGAAGCGTCTGCAGTTGCACACCGGCGCAGGGGGGAAGGGATCGGCCGGTCTAACGTTGGTCTGTTTTCTCCCTCTCTCCTAGGGCTCTGGATGCCGATGGAAATCTCTGAGCCAGTCCTCGGAGCAGCACCGGTAAGCCACACACACCGCTTCCTTAGCCCAAACAATAACCGGGCTCAGCAAAAGTCTCTTCTGACCTCTGAGCACAGCAGCCTCCTTCCCCCTCTCCCAGCCAGAGCAGCCTCTGCCTACTCGTCAGCATCTCGACGGGCTCAGAAAAAGCAGCTTCTGATCAGCTCTTGGGTGTCGGCCGTTAACGGTCAAGGGCACTTACCCCCAGTTGTGGCTGCATGTCCCAGATCAGGCATGCAAACCGGCTTGCGGTCTGTGGGGCTGGGCCAGGGCAGGGGGCAAGGGGAACAGCCCCATGGTGGCCTGCCGGCAAGGGAGGGAGGCTGATTGTAAAAAAACAAAAACAAAACAACCAACCTAATATCAAAGAGAAGTTTCATGAATCCCTAAAGCTTCAGGGAAGTTTAAATGTTCCCTCTGCGCCCCAAACGCAGCTGCACCGTGCTCTCGACCCCTGCGAACGGGCCAAGCTGAGTGGGGATGCCAGGAGTGAACCAGCATCGGGGGGCAAAGTCAATTAGTGCCTCAGAAGCGTTCCGTTTGTAACCAGCTCCCCTGGCTGGCGGCAGGCGGGTGTGCTAAGGGGCCTTTGGGGCTGGGGACCGACATGCAGCTTGGCCCTGTGGGAGTTTATAGAATCATAGGACAGGAAGGGACCTTGAGAGGTCATCTAGTCCAGTCCCCTGCACTCGTGGCAGGGACTAAGTATTATATAGACCATCCCTGACAGGTGTTTGTCCAACCTGCTCTTAAAATTCCCCAATGATGGAGATTCCACAACTTCCCTGGGCGATTTATTCCAGTGCTTAACCACCCTGACCGTTAGGAAGTTTTTCCTAATGTCCAACCTAAACCTCCCTTGCTGCAGTTTAAGCCCATTGCTTCTTGTCCTATCCTCAGAGGTTAACAAGAACAATTTTTCTCCCTCATCCTTGATAAGTTTTCAAGTACATAAAAGGTTGTCACAGGTCCCCTCTCAGTCTTCTCTGCTCCAGACTAAACGAGCCCAATTTTTTCAATCTTCCCTCATAGCTCATGTTTTCTAGACCTTTCATCATTTTTGTTGCTATTCTCTGGACTTTCTCCAATTTGTCCACATCTTTCCTGAAATGTGGCGCCCAGAACTGGACACAATACTCCAGCTGAGGCCTAATCAGCGCGGAGTAGAGCGGAAGAATTACTCCTCGTGTCTTGCTTACAATACTCCTGCTAATACATCCCAGAATGATGTTCCCTTTTTTTTGCAAGTGTTACACTGTTGACTCATGTTTAGCTTGTGATCCACCATGACCCACAGATCCCTTTCCGCAGTGCTCCTTCCTAGGCAGTCATTTCCCCTTTTGTATGTGGACAATTGATTGTTCCTTCCTACGTGGAGTACTTTGCATTTGTCCTTATTGAATTTCATCCAATTTAGTTCAGACCATTTCTCCAGTTTGTCCAGATCATTTTGAATTTTAATCCTGTCCTCCAAAGCACTTGCAACTCCTCCCAGCTTGGTATCTTCTGCAAACTTTATAAGTGTACTCTCTATGCCATTATCTAAATCATTGATGAAGATATTGAACAGAACCGGACCCAGAATCGATCCCTGCGGGACCCCACTCGTTATGCCCTTCTAGCATGACTGTGAACAACTGATAACTACTCTCTGGGAGCGATTTTCCAACCAGTTCTGCACCCACCTTATAGTATCTCCATCTAGGTTGTATTTCCCTAGTTTGTTTATGAGAAGGTCATGTGAGACAGTATCAAAAGCCTTACTAAAGTCAAGATATACCACATCTACCGCTTTCCCCCCTATCCACAAAGCTTTCTTTGACAGGGTAACAAGCCATCAGGTTGGTTTGACATGGTTTGTTCTTGACAAATCCATGCTGACTGTTACTTATCACCTTATTATCTTCTAGGTGTTTGCAAATTGATTGCTTAATTATTTGCTCCATTATCTTTCTGGGTACAGAAGTTAAGCTGACTGGTCTGTAATTCCCCGGGTTGTCCTTATTTCCCTTTTTATAGATAGGCACTAGCTTTGCCCTTTTCCAGGCGTCTGGAATCTCTTCCATCTTCCATGACTTATCAAAGATAATTGCTAATGGCTCAGATATCTCCTCAGTCTGCTCCTTGAGTATTCTAGGATGCATTTCATCAGGCCCTGGTGATTTGAAGACATCTAACTTGTTCTTTCCCTCTTTTAGACTCTGATCCTACCTCATTTTCACTGGCATTCACTATGTTAGACATCCAATCGCCACCAATCTTCTTGGTGAAAACCGAAACAAAGAAGTCATTAAGCACCTCTGCCATTTCCACATTTTCTGTTATTGTCTTTCTCCCCTCATTGAGTAACAGGCCTACTCTGTCCTTGGTCTTCCTCTTGCTTCTAATGTATTTGTAGAATGTTTTCTTGTTACCCTTTATGTCCCTAGCTAGTTTGATCTCATTTTGTGCCTTGGCCTTTCTAATTTTGTCCCTACATACTTGTGTTATTTGTTTATATTCATCCTTTGTCATTTGACTGAGTTTCCACTTTTTGTAGGACTCTTTTTTGAGTTTTAGATCACTGACGATCTCCTGGTTAAGCCAGGGCGGTCTCTTGCCCTACTTCCTCTTTCCTACGCAGGGGGATAGTTCTGCTCACCAAGGTGTTGGAAAGGTCTGCAGTCAGTGAGGGATTGGAGCATACGGGGTGGGGGCCTTGCAGGGCTGAGGGTCTGAACACCTTCCAGGGGGTGGGTCTCCAGCATGCCCAGAAATCCAGCTTGCGTCATAAAACCAAGGCAATGTGCCAGGAAAACCCATTAACCATTTGGGTTCTGGACACAAACCTGCTGAAAAGCCCCAGAGGCTGCAGCTCCTCTCGCAGCGTTGGATTTCCCCTCTCACTGGCTTTTATCCCAGCCTTCCTGGGGTTTCAGGGCGACCATTCACCGCTCAGTCCCACCAGGTTGGAAGCTGCAAGCACCGCTCAGGATTGGGCCTTTAGCAAGGCCGTGACAGCAGTGAACAAGTTGCAGAAGCGTGTGTGTTTGAACCACAAAGAGAAGTCTATAAATAAAGGCTATTTTGAGCGGTTAGCCATGGCAGGTGATTGCGTGGGGGCAGGGGGAAGTGATGAATTTTCTTTACCAGAGGGTGAAACTCTCCCACGTTAAATAAGACTCATTATGAGCCAGATGAGCGGCTGGGTCCCTCCAGTGGAGCTTGTTAAATACCCGCTCAGGGGCAGGCATGACACATCGCATGTGAGCCAGTAAACGGCCTCTGGAACGGCAGCAGCCTGAAGGTGTGGGGATTGTTTCCCTTTGCGAGGCTGACACCAGAGCTGGGAAAGGGCCCCTCCGATTTTGTGCTGCTGGTGGCTGCTGCTGTCCTGCCTGATTGGAGCAAACCGGGTGTGTGATAGGGGCTTTTCCCCTCCTAGGACACTGGTTCCTGCCTTTGCAGGGCCTGGGCTCTGATCCAGGGAGGTCTCTCCTCTCCAGCCTCCGTGGCGCATGTAAAAGACATTCAAAGCTGGCTTTAATTATCCAAGTGCCAGAAGGATCCAGCTGGCAGCCGAGTCGCTGTCTCTAGCACATGGACTCTTTTGAGAGGGCTTTGGAAAAACTCCAGCCCTCGGCCCCTCAGTGTGGGGTCCTGCCGGAGCGTGAGCTGGTGCTTGGGACCTGATTTGTCCCAGGCTGCAAACTGGCTGTACTAACTCACCCCACGCGACCCCCCAGCCTTGCTGCTTCCCAGGGGCTCGGGCTGTCCCCTCGGTGGGGCTGGCGTGGCCGTTAGCTAGCGTCAATGGGACGGCTGGAAGTGCAGCTCTTTTCCTGCCGACTACACATGGAAGAAGCTGCATCCCCTTCGAGAAGGGGCGCCCGGGTTTAATTATAAACTGAAGGGCTTGTCTGCTTTAGGAGTCTGGGAATCTGGGTGGTGGAGACGTGTTGCCGCTGGCTTTAAGGCGGGGCTTGCAGCTGGGTAACGTGTCTGCACTGGGAGCCCAGACACGGGGGGGGTATGTTGCACTGGTGCAAATGGTGCTTTACCCTCGTAGACGTGTTCCACTAGTGTAGTGTTAACACTGGCGGGTTGCATTAGTAGCGATGCTGGAGCAGAGATCCCGGGTGCCCCAGACAAGCCACCTCCTTGGGAAAGTAAAACCGATCACAACCCTGATATTTCGGGTGCCGGAAGTGGGACCAGCAATCCAGGCTCCTTCCAGCAGAGACTAGGATGGTAACCCTTGGGCAGCCCATGGGGGGGCCGGGCTTATGAGCCATCCCATGTCATGTCCTCTAAAGCTTTCTGCCAGGGCTGCGCCACTGTCCCCATTTGCAGTGGGGGGGACATGAGGTGCAGAGAGGTTAAGGGACACTCCCGAGTTCACAGCACCAGGCAGTGTCAGAGTCGGTTTCCTGACAGCAGCGATTATCCTCGGTGCTCCTCCAGGTTTGCCGATAGCGTCTTTATCTCTGTGCCTCCTGACACCCCGGAGAAGGCCCAGTGACTCATGCTGAATCTGGGGGAGAGCTGTTCTGCGAAGGCTTAATTCAGTGAAAACACTGAACCAGCTGCTTGGCTAAGGGGCACGACGCGCTTTCCTGCCTGCATTGTTCTGGAGCACGAGAATAAACCCATTTGGAGCGTAATCGCTGAGCTGCAGGCAGGAGACGCTTACGCAACTTGTTAAATAACACGCTTCGGGGAGCGGCGGGGCCAGCCCGCTGGTGGCTGTGAAACGGGGTGGCCTGTGGGGTGGGGCCTGATGCTTGGTACGCAGAGCCCGGCAGGTAGAGTCAGGGTGGATTCCCCTTTCGTGGCGGGAGGGTGGGGTTCCGCTCTGGGTCGGGCCCACGCTGAAGTCATCACATCTGTGTCGCTGTCTCTTTCCCCCTCCTGGCCCCTCGCTGGGGAAGCTGTATAATTAAACGTGGCTCTGGCCTCAGATCATTCGTGCTTTAAACCCGGGAGCTGGGTCTCCTGGGTTCTAGCCCCAGCTCTTGGAGGGATTGCAGTCCAGTGCCTGGAGCAGGGGGACCAAGAGCTCGGACTCCTGGGTCCTCGCCCTGGCTCTGCTACTGACCCGCTGTGCCACCTTGGGCAAGTCACTTAACCCTCCTGCGCCTCAGGCCCTGGCTCGAGGCCCCTGGGAGAGAGGAAGTGTCCCTGGGATTTGAACGCGCTTTGTGACAAGGGGGGTTGAGTTTGGTAGTTTGCTGGCGAGACGCCGCTGGGGTGGGGGGATATCACCGGTGCTGCAGTGAGACGGGTGAGACGCTGCCCTGGGGGCCGTGGCTCTGTTCTGGGCACGCAGCCATGGGCGGGGCGGAAGAGGGAGTCTCAGGCCGCTGATGATGACCCTTTCTCTCCCCAGGAAGGTGATCACGCTGGAGAAGGAGGCAGAGGAGACGTTTGGGTTTGAGATCCAGGTGAGTGCCCCCCACCCCCCGAGGGCAGAGAAATCAGCTGGCCCTCGCTCTAAGAAAACCAACCTCAAGTGGGATTCGGATCATGGTTCTACCAGGCAGCGCTGGCCAGGCAGGCCCGCTGGGGACCAAGGGCTGCCTCTCCGAGCCACAGCTCCCGGCGGGTGGTGCCGGGGGCTAGCCAGTGCCGCCTGGCCAGGTGTAGCTGTATCCAGGGCCGGCTCCAGGCACCAGCTGACCAAGCAGGTGCTTGGGGCGGCCCCTCGGGAGAGGGGAGGCACGTCCAGCGATTCGGCGGCAATTCGGCGGGGGGTCCCTCCCTCCCGCTCGGAGCGAAGGACCTCCCGCCGAATTGCCGCCGCAGATCGCGATCGCGATCGCGGCTTTTTTTTTTTTTTTTTTGCTGCCTGGGGCAGCAAAAACCCTGGAGCCGGCGCTGGCTGTATCAGCCCCCGCGGTGCAGTTAGCAGCCGTGCGTGGGGGTGGGGTTGCCCCATGCTTGGCGGTTGCAGCCAGCGCTGCTCCCCAGAGCAGTAGCGCGCTCGCGGGGCAGAGGAGCTGCCCTGGTTTCAGCGATTTCAGACCAGACCCTTGCTCTGCATTTACAGTATTTTTAAACTGCATCTGAGCCAGGGTTTATTTTTAGCAGCGATGATGCCGAAGTTACAGAAACCGCCCCCGACTCAGTCACGGTTCAGATGGCGGGAGGGGGCCGGCAGCTCACGCAAAGCAGCCATCTGGAGCGGGCTGGGTTTGGGGGCCCGTGTGGGGGCCCCCGTCGCTGTGCGTTGCTAAGCACTATGCAAATGTTGGTTAAATACGGAACGTTTGGGGGGGTGGCTCCTGACGTGCAGGAGGCTGGTGCAGGGACACGGAGCGGGGGGGAGGCAGCGTAGGCAGTCCCTGGATCCTCAGCTGTAGCAGGGACCTGGGGAGGTAACGCGGTGCTGGGAGATGGATGGTGCTAACCTGGGGGCTGGAGGCTTCCTGTGTCTCTAGCCGGCCGGCCAGGGCTCGCTCCGCCCTTCCCACTAACGACCTGGCGGCTGCTCATTCCAGACCTATGGACTCCACCACCAAGACAAGAAGAGCGTGGAAATGTTCACCTTTGTCTGCCGGGTCCACGAGGGGAGCCCAGCCCAGTTAGCGGGGCTCACACCCGGTAAGTGCATGGCGCCAGCTCCCCGGGGCTCGGTCCTCATCTCTCACACCGGGGCGGGATGGAGGGGGGAGGACCCAGGCAGCCAGCGGGCTGAGGGACCCAGGCGTCCTGCGGGCTGAGGGACCCAGGCGTCCTGGCTTTCAGGGGCAGACCCATATTTCACTAACAATAGTGGTACTAAACCTGCATTGTTCACTGTGGAACAGAAGTAACCGGAGCTGGGAGCTGCCGAGTGGGAGGAGGAGGAGAACTGAGAAATGGTTCAGGAAAAGGCAGCTCCCTGCATGGCACCTGGGTGTCAGCCCCTCTGCCCTTTCTTGGCCTTGCGTTGTTTGACGGACCCCCAGAGCTCTGGGCTGCAGGGCCCCCCGGAGCTGACTGGTCTCAGGCGCGAGCGCTGCTCTTTGCACGCAGCCCCTGGCGGGTGCCAGCCACACAGGCAGTGTGTCCCCCCTTATCATGTCACCGCACATGCCACTGCAGCCCAGCGCAGGAAGTGACTCTGCAAAGTTCACTGGGGCATGGGGCCTTCCATGAGCGGGTGGGGTGGGGTAGCTCTGAGCTCTGCCATGCGCTGGTTCTTGTAATGTTCCCGGCCAGCCAGATTCCAGCTGGAAGCCAGGACTCCTGGGTTCTGTCCCTGGCCCGGGGAAGGGGTTTGGGGGCTGGTGGTTAGAGCTGTGACGACTGGAGCCAGGACTCCTGGGTTCTCTCCCTGGCCCGGGGAAGGGGTTGGGGGCTGGTGGGTTAGAGCTGTGATGACTGGAGCCAGGACTCCTGGGTTCTCTCCCTGGCCCAGGGAAGGGGTTGGGGGCTGGTGGGTTAGAGTTGTGGTGACCGGGAGCCAGGACTCCTGGGTTCTCTCCCTGGCCCAGGGAAGGGGGTTGGGGGCTGGTGGGTTAGAGCTGTGGTGACCGGGAGCCAGGACTCCTGGGTTCTCTCCCTGGCCCAGGGAAGGGGGTTGGGGGCTGGTGGGTTAGAGCTGTGGTGACCAGGAGCCAGGACTCCTGGGTTCTCTCCCTGGCCTGGGAAAGGGTTGGGGGCTGGTGGGTTAGAGCTGTGGCGACTGGAGCCAGGACTCCTGGGTTCTCTCCCTGGCCCAGGGAAGGGGGTTGGGGGCTGGTGGGTTAGAGCTGTGGTGACCGGGAGCCAGGACTCCTGGGTTCTTGTCCAGTTGTGCCCTGAGTTTAACTTGGGGAAAGTCCCTTCTGTGCCATGTGGCTCAGGCTGCCGTGCCCCCTCTGTGCAGGGCTCGGGGTTAGTGTCGGAGATCCATGGGGCTGGGAAGGGGGCGGCTGCGTCAGCCAGTCCCCTGCGGGGGCACCAAGCTGAGGTTCATGCCGCTGGCGCGGGTGGTTCTAAGTGCTGTCTGCCTCCCAGGAGACACCATCACCGCGGTGAACGGGCTGGACGTAGAGGGCATCCGACACCGCGAGATCGTGGAAATCATCAAGGCCTCTGGGAACGTGCTCAGGTGAGACACTTGCAACCGCCCTGGGGAGCAGGAGAGCTGGGGCTGGGACGTGTCCCCCGTGCTCCGGGTGGGAGGTGGGGATCCGCTGCCCCAGTGCTCTGGTGCCTGGCTGGCTTGTCCTGGAGGTGGGGCCGGGCCGGGGGGCAGGAGGAAGCAGCCGGTGCTCACAGGAACTGGCTTCCTCAGAAAATAACCCCTGCCTCAGCGGGACTGGGGGCTGCCCTGGTGCAGCGCCTTGCGTAGAGCAGCTCCCGCTCATCCCCCGCCGGCTGGGGGTCTCGTAGCCTGGGGGGACGGGCCACCCTTGGACTGCCCCCCCTGGCTGCGAGGGAGCCCGCTCCAGCGCCGATCCCTTCGCCTGGTAACGAGCTGAAAGGAAGGCTCCTCCCCCTCTGCTGTGGGGCCGTGTCCGGCCCAAGCTCGGCACCAGGCCCCTGCCTCCGGGGGCACGAGGTGGATGAGCTGGTCCCAGGGCAGCCCAAGGAGCCCACCTGGCGACGAGTTTTCCTGTGCTGGGCTCAACTCCGGAGAGCGCCTGGAAAAACAGCCAATGCCTCTTTGCTGCAGGGACTTGAAAGGGGGGGGGTCTGCAGAGAACACCCCCTTTGCTGCGGGGGCGGGGGGGGGCAGGGGACCCCATATCTCCATGGGGGGGTTGCCATTTGGCTGGTCACTACCAGAAGCTCGTCTCTTGCAGGCTGGAGACGCTGTACGGGGCGTCCGTCCGCAGAGCGGAGCTACAGGCCCGGCTGCAGTACCTAAAGGTGAGGCTGTGACCTGGAGTGAGCGACTCGCCCGTCCGCAGCCAGGTCCCCGCCCGGCGGCGCTAACTGGCCTGTCTGTCTTGCAGCAAACCCTGTACGAGAAGTGGGGGGAGTACCGCTCGCTGATGGTCCAGGAGCAGAGGCTGGTGCGTGGTGAGTGGGGGCGCTGGGCTGCGGCTGCATGTTTTGCTGTGGGAGTGAAAAGCAGCCGGAGCGGGGTGGGATGGGGGTGGGAGCACACCCAGCCTGCCCTTCCAGATGGGAGCTGCTGAGACCAGCCGGGGAGGGGACTCGTCTGCACTGTGTGTTCCAGTGCCCAGCCTGTTCTAAGGCCCCTTGTCCCCCCAGGGATCGTGGTGAAAGACCCCAGTATCTACGACACGCTGGAATCCGTCCGCTCCTGCCTGTACAGCGCTGGGCTCACGAGTGGCTCCCTCGCCTTCGGGAAGATGCTGTCGGGCGCGGGCAGTACATCCAGCTGCGTCAGCACCGCCACCGAGGAGAGCGAGGACTCTGTCTACCAGACCTGCTTCTTTGATTCGGCCGATTCCCTGGACGGGCACTCTGGACGGGACGGGGGCAGCGCCCCCCCAGCCCTCTCCCAGCGCCGGCCCACCCTGACCCGCAGTGCCAGCGTCAAATGCACCAGCAGCAGCAACGGGGCTGTGGGCCACTTCTGGGACAGGCCAGGCGACCAAAAGAACTGCACGGTCACGCCCCGCAAGAGCAAACACACCAGCTTCCGGAAACGGCTCCTCAAGTTCATCCCGGGACTGAACCGCTCTCTGGAAGAGGAGGAGAGCCACCTGTAGGGGGCGCTGGCTGCAGGGGTGGGGGCACGGGGGACACGGGGGGCCATGGAGCAGCCAAGTTTTAAGAAGTTTGTTTGGTTTATTTATTTATTTATTATCCCGGTTGGTGCCGGTGCCCTGGCAGAGCGTGGGGCCAGGGCCTGGGTTTCAGAGCAGGGGGGCGGCTCTGCTGTGAAGGGCAGAGGGGATTTTTGCTCCCCCCACAGAAGGAGAAACATGTAAGGGGATCAGGGGGGGCAGCCTGGGTGCCCGCTCGTGGGACCTGCTGGAGGAGGGAACTGGACCAGTCTGCACGGTTAGGGGGGATTTTCAGGTGTCCTGGGGGAATGGGCCGTGGGGGGCTCTTCGCTTCCAGGCCTCATGTGACCCAACCCCGCCAATAGCTCTGGGGGTTGGGGGCGGATGAGCTGATGGGTTGGAGCCTGTTTGGGGCAGCATCAAACGGGCTCTGCCCTCAGGCCAGTACCATGGGCAGGGAGGCCACAGGAGGAGAGTGCAACCGCTTCCCCGGGCAGCGCCTCGAGCAAGAGGCGTGGGAGAGGCTGGCCGTGCCCCTGCCCGTGTCTCCAGGGGGCCAGGCTGCGGTGGAAGCGCAGGACTGTCCCGGGAAGAGGGATCCCGGTGGCTCGCGGCAGCCACGAGAATTGCGCCGCACGGAGCAGTAGCCAGAGGGATCTCGGAGCAGGCACCTCTTCCCCTGGCGCCGCGGGGAGCATCCTGGCCCAGAGAGGTGTGGGGTCCCCCGCCTGCTTTCCCCTGGAAGGCGTCCAGCAGCCAGCGGCTCTGCTCTGTTCTAGCCACATCCTCCTCCTGTCTCTGCAGCGCCGGGGCTCTGCATGACTTCCTGCAAAGTCTGGTGCTTCTGTCTCAGCCCTATTTATGGCACTGGCTCTCAGCCCACAGGTGACTGAACCTCGGGGGTGTCTGTGTCTCTCCGCCCGGTGACGCGTTGGGCTGGAGAGAGAAGATCCCCGTGTAACCGCCTGACGCCAGCAGAACTGCTCATCCCTCTGGACCGAGGTGCAGGGGCTGTCACGTGGCCGGGAGAGAACGCTCAGGCTGCTGAGCACCCTGCAGGATCAGACCCCGGGGCGTGTCCGTTCTCTAGGACGAGGAGTCAGCACTCGGGGACAGCCCTGGCCTGAGAACGGGATGGGGCTGTACTGGGTGACTTGCAGCCCTGCAGGAAAAGGCTTTACGTCTCCATCTTCGCTTGCTCCGTCCCTCTCGCTGTGGGAGGGGAGAGAAACTGGGGAACTTCCCAGCAAAGCTGGTTCTTATCTCAGGAAATAGCCACAGGACGAGGGGGGCTCAGCAAGTGAGGGCTCCCCGCTGGGCGTGTCTATAAAATGGAGCCCCCACCCCCCGAGCAGCACTAGACAGCGGGGGGGGGGGGGGGCTGTGCCTGGGACACGGGTGCGGTTAGCTGTGGGGGGGGGGGGTGAGGTTTTGTACAGACACGGACGTCGCTGTTAAAATGCTTGGCACAGATTCTGATTAATACAATGAGACTGTTTTGCATCCGTGTGTGGCTGTTGTCATTTCACCTTGGCTCGCTCGCTTCCCGAGAGGGGGGAGTGTCCCCGAGGGGGGTGGGGGTCGCCCCTGGGGTCAGTAGCAGAGCTGGCTATGGAACCCAGGCGTCCGGACTCCCAGCCCCATGCACCTGTCAGCCTTGCATGGGCTGAGTGGCTCAGAGGACGTCTCCATTAAGTTTCTCTGTTAGCCCCCCCATGAGTGTCTGTCTGAGGGGGGCCATGCTTAGCCCTCCTGTAAGCTCTCTCCAGCACAGCCGCAGCCCCTCGCCCCCGATGAACTGAGCGTGTGCTGCAGCCCTTGGCTGCACTGTCAATGGAATTGGGGGGGATCCTGCTGATCAGGACAGGCTTCCTCCGACGGTCGGTGGGGTCTGCTCCCCGAATTCCCAGCTGGCCCCTCGGTCGGAGCTGCTCCTCCAGCTCTGCCTGGAGCCGGGAGGGAGTCCCAGTGTTCCTGTGGCTAACGGCCTAATTGTGTGTGGGCCGTGGCCTAAAATAGCCCGGCATGGAGGCAGCCCAGCTAATGTTAGGGCAGGGAGTGGACTCGGGGGATCTTCCCGTCCCCACGGTGCTGCCAGCCAGCCGTGCGCCCAGCTGGACACAGGCTGGGCCGCCCCAGCTCCCAGCCGGGGGACGGGGGTTCACAGGGCTAGCGACGTGCAGGGGGGTGGGCGGCGCAGAGCTGGGGGGTGGGTGGGTGATGGGTGGTAACTAGGACGCTGCTCCTGCTTCTAAGACCTGGCCGAAAGCCGAGCTCCATGGGGCCGTCCCTGCCCCAGTGAGCTCCCAGTCTGAACAGACGAGGGGGGGGGAGAGAACCCCCCTCGGCCAGGGGGGGAACTGAGGCAGGGCGTAAACTAAGCAGCTTGCCCAGGGTCACACCTGGAGACAGGGCCGGCTCCAGGCAGCAGCTCAGCAAGCAGGTGCTTGGGGCGGCCAAGGGGAAGGGGCAGCACGTCGGGCTCTTCGGCGGCGGGTCCCTCGGTCGGAGGGAAGGACCTGACGCCGATTGCGGCTTTTTTTTTTTTTTTTCTCGCCACTTGGGGCGGCAAAAACCCTGGAGCCGGCCCTGCCTGGAGCGCTGGGAGTCGAACCTGGGTCTGAACCCCCCGGCCTGAGGCAGCAGGCGGAAGAGCCTGGAGTGGGGAGGCCGGTGTGGGGGGAGGACGCGCCCAGGGACGGCCTGAGGCCCACCCCGGCTCATCACAGCTCGCTGCAGCAAGGCACCCGAGCGCCATGGGCCTCCCTGGAAAACTTCCTGCTGGAGGTACGGCTGGTTGGGGGGGTGGGAACGGAGGGGGGGCTGCCTTAGGGGGTGGGGGTGGAGGTAGCAGTGAGCCCCCAGCTGCAGCGTTTGGGGGGAGGGTTGCTGGAGAGGGGCGAAGTGGCGATCCAAGCCAGGGCTGGTGATGTGTGGCGCCCCCAGAGCCGTCCTGTCCGTGTGGGGCTCCCTAGAGACCAGCCCAGGTCCCTCCTCCTCACACCAGCCCCGGGTGGTTGATTTGCGGTTCTTGTTTCCAGCAGGGTGGGTGGCTCACCCCCTGGCCGTGTCCTGGGAACGCGGTGCTGGGGAGGGGTGGGCAGTGAATGACGGTGTAGAATCGGGAGCCTAATGGTGGCAGTGCCCTGGGTGGGTGAAACCAGCTTTGGGGGCAAGGCCTTAGCTGCTGTTAGGAGTAACTGCTTCAGGGCTGGTCACGTTAGCAGCAGCATCGAGCTGGGAATGCCGGGTGAGAGCACCTCCCTGTTGCTTCCATTCGTGCCCTTGGGGGAAATCAGGGGGAGGGGAAGGACCTACTCCTTCAAGCTAAAAGATGGCAAATACAAAAAATAAAGAGAAATGCTCCCCCACCCCCTGCGCCTGTGTAATTAGCCTGTGGAACTCATTGCCACAGGATGTCCCAGAAATCAAGAATGTAGCAAGGTTCAAAGAGGCATTGGACACATTGTAGAGGGGTCACACAACGAGCCGGAGTTAATGCTCAGGTATGTTTGGGAGGTGATTAAATGTTAGGTTTTTAACTAATCGGGAACACTAGGGCTGAGGAGGTTTCTTGCACCTTGCTCTGAATAATCTGGCACTGGTACTTGTCGGAGACTGGACTAGAGGGACCTGGGCTCTGACCCACCAGAGCGACATCCCGACATCCCATCCTCTCCCAGGAGCCTTCTGCACCTGGGGCCATTTCAGATCCTCTGACGTCTTCCCCCCGGCAGTGAAATGAGAAACCGCTTGGAAGAGGGAATCAAGAACAGCTCGTGCACTGAACAAAATGATCCTGGGGAGGTTTATTTGTGGCACCTCCAGCATCAATATTAAAATCCCCCCTCACCTGGGTCCCTGAGAACTGCATTCTGAAGTCTGCTGAGTGTCTCCTGACACTGTAGGAGGGTGACATGAAATGACTAATGGGAGAGATGAGAGAATCAAATTGGCAGAGCTGGCTCATGTGCAAACGCCCTTTAAAGAGAAAAGTAAAGCCGAGCCATGATTCTATATAGACTTTTTTCTTTTTCTTTCAATCCCAGCTCCTGGCGCCCTCGCAGCACTGAGGGAGACGGCCCTGCCTGGCCAAATCACCAGCCAGCAGGCTCTAACGAGCACCACACCAAGACCCAGTGTAGAGCTAGAATATCCCTGTTCCAGACAGGAAATGGCTTGTGTGTCTTTTCCTGCCAAACCTCTCCCTAGCCAGACTCTGCGGTGCTCCGTAAAGTGATAGATTGAAAACCAAGCAAGGAAGAAGCAAAACCCTGCTGCAAACTGGCTTCCTCCCTGCTGGCCTGCGTTTCCCACCCCTCAACGCTTAATCTGACCAAGCAACTGTCAGTTTGCAGCTTCATAAGCACAAGGGGCAGCAGCTCCTATCCCTCAAACTTCTGCTGCTTTGACTGCCTCAAACCTTTCTGTCCTGCCGTCCTAGCCTGGGTCAGCATTGCTCTGTGCGCATGGCATGCGAGGTAAGCGCAGAGCAGGCTCCTGCCTCTAGGGCTGATTTGGTTTGCACTGTCACCCAGGAGCGTCAGGCGCTGTACAGCCCCTGGCTTGAGGAGTTTCCAGTCCTTTGGCTCTTTAATGCCAGATGAAGGGATGCACCAGGGCCCTGCGCACGGGGGGGGATGTCGCTCTCGGAGGGCAGGCAAAGCAGCGGAACATATGGGCGGCCACATCTGCAGATGCCGCCTGCCGTGAGCCAGGCTGAGACTGGCTCCTTGGACTCTGCTCTAGGGTCTGTCGCTGTCCAACCCGAGTGCTGGGCCATGGGGCGGCCTCAGCCCCACACATTCCGTGCCCAGCGGGGGTCGGCTCCTCCCGTGAAGCTCGCGGCGCGCAGGCCTGGTAGAGGAGAGACCCCCAGGCGTCTTGCTGGCCTGCATGGGTGCCACAGGCTGGCGAGGGCCCACACCCTGGAGAGCCACCGTGGCCAGGCTAGTGGCTCTAAGGCACGAGCCCGGAAAGCCGGGGTGATTTTTTAGCAGGTGTTTCCCAATGCTCTGGGCCGGCGGAGCTGGAGGGGACTGGCGTGGGAAGGCCCGAGGGTATTTTACAGGCCCGTCTCCGCTGGCTCTGGGTATCCCCGGGCCCGAAAGCCGGAGCAGGACGGCTGCCCTCAGCTATTGCTCATCTCTCGGTTCCGTTCCGCCCTAGCGCAGATGCTGTGGCGAGATAAGGCCGGGGGAAGCCATGAGGCGAGGAAAGCAACGAAACCGCAAGGCTGGTGGGAGGCCCCGTGAGGCCCCAGCGCGTCAGGGCAGGCGCCGTCATGGGGAGGTTCTGGGGGAGCAGAAAGAGATGGAACGGGGAAGGGGGGCAGTGGGGCCTGACTCACCCCAGAGGGGACTGTGCTGCAGGGCGGCTCCTGGAGGGGCTGTCAGGCCGGGCGGCACAAGAGCCCCGCTCTGCACCAGCATGGGGCTGCCACCCACCTCCCACCCCATCTGTCTCCTGCGCTCCCACCCAGCCCCAGCTGCACATTCCTCACTGCCCAGTCCTGGGCCTGGGGCAGGGAGCCGGCTGTGTCTAATCCCCTGCACGGCTGCCTGTGGGTCGAGGGCCGGGCGCACTGGCTATGAATAGATCCCAGCCTGCCGCTTGTGCACGTCTCTGGTGTGGGTGTGTGGCAGTGGGTGTGGGCTCTGCATGACAGCCTGCATGGGGCTAGTCTTGTGTGCGTGTCCATGCGTGTGCTCGTGTGCGTGTGTGTGTGTGTGTGTGTACATGGATGGGCTGGGGGAGGGCTGCTATCGGGGGGGGGCGGTTAAGAGAGAGTAAACCCCCCCCCCAGCTCAGCAGTTCTCCCCTCCTTTAACACAGAGCCCACCTGCGGCCAGAGCATCAAAGAGCTCAGCATCCAGCGACTCCCATTGTTATGTGGGGGGGGATTCTCCATTGTTCTGCGTGGGGGTGAGGGGGATTCTCCATTGTTCTGCGGGGGGAGGGGGTTCGCCATTTTTCTCTATGGAGTGGCTGATTTTCAAGGCCGCTGAGCAGCTCCCCAAGAGCCCAAGAGCGGCAGTGGGTGCCCGGCGGGTACAGCAGGTGTGGGCTGTGTGTACGCAGCACGTCTAGTTGTGTGTACGCCCCGGTGCGTGTACAAGGCAAGCGTGTCCTTGTGTCTCCAGCGGGCGCCACTGAGCATTTGGGGGCAGGCCGGGTGCCTGCAGAGCCGCAGGCCTGTGGGGTGGGGGGCTGGGCCGGGCACGTGGGGTCTGGCTCCCAGACTCAGGCGAGAGACAGAGAAAAGACGAGCGCTCCTGGGCCCGAGTCTCCCGAATACGAACAGGGGGATTCTGAAGGAGGCTGAACCAAAACCCGGCCCGTGCCCAGGCCCGGCCGTGCGGCCCGCAGTGTTGGCTCTGTTTACAAGGGCAGCTGGAGCAGGGAGGCAGCCAGGCTTCCGGCTCAGGCAGCAGGCCAGGGGGTGGGCCGGCCGGGCACTCCCCTGTGGAGCAAAGGGCTCAGCCCCCCAGCATGGGGGATCTTTCGGAGCAGCCCCCTGGGGAGCTGAGGAGGGGGCGGTACCTTGGGCAGAGGGGTAAAGGGCAGAGGGGGTAACTTAAACCAAGCAAAGAGAGAATGGGGCGGCAAGCGGGCCAGGGTCACTAGGCACCTGACGCTAGGTGAGGCCTTATCCCTGCTCAAGGGCGGGCCCATGGGCTGGGGAGAACGGCTGGTGGAGGTGGCTGGGGCCTCCCTGCCGGGCCGTATGGCTGAGTGCTCTGCTAGCGTGCAGGTGACGGACAAGCGCACGGCTAGCGCACGCGGTGCGGGGCTGCAGGAGCAGGCACTGTGTGTGTTCGAAGGTGTTCGCCGCTCCGAGCCTGTGACTTCCCCTCTCACAATACCCCAGCCCTCACCGGCCACAATGACCCACAACCCCGGCTGCCGGCCCTACAGCACCTATGGGCTCTAATCCTCACACCCTCTCTGGAGCAGGTTCGGGTCACGAGCCCCATTGATAGAGGGCAAACAGGTGCAGAGGGGCGACTTGCCCATGGCTGCCCAGTGAGTTGGTGGCAGAGCTGGGGACAGGACCCAGGAATCCTGACTCCCTTTCCCTGAGAGCAGCTGTAACATGCTGGTTGTGTGGGCGACGGCACTGCCCTCCCTGGCGGGTGATGTCAAACCCGCATGGGTGCTGGTATGGGGCGGCTGCCGCTGCGCTTCTGCCCTAGCTCAGGCAGCTGCAAACGGCTTCACCCCGCAGGATTTTTCTGTCTCGTTGAGCAGGTGAGGAAAGGTGAGCTGGCCGCCTGCGGGGTCAGTCTGCTGCCAGGGAGCCACTGCAACATTAAACAGAGCTAGACCTGCACTGAGATGCTGCCACCTCTGGGGTGGGACACAGCAGCTGTTTAACAGCAGCTTGAGACGCCAGTTTTAGGCCAGGAAGTCAAGGAGACACACTTGTGTCCAATTGAAACGGCAAAGGGAATTTGGGCCGCCGAATGGAATTAGCTGGACTGGAATTTGGCAGAACACCAGCGTTCACATCCCGCCTCCCTGTGCAATGAAATGCTCTGGGCTTTTGCCAGGCAGATGCTCAGGACCGTGGCTTTACATTCCCGTGCCCCCTAACTGTGCATTAGGGCATCAGTTCCTGCCCGGCTTAGAGGGCAGGGCCCCTCCGACTGACTCAGCATCATTGGGTCTTCCTCAGAGGCCTCCTGTCCTAGCACCGATCCAGCCCTTAGCTCGTACGCTCAGCCTGGGGCAGGTTCAGCTCCCTTGGCAGAGAACGGGACCCAGTGTCTGTCCGGTCGAGCCTTTGTTCCATGGGCCGGGGGCTGTGGCTGGAGGAGCTGGGGGAGGGGACACGCCAAGGCACAGGAAATGCCGTGCTCTTGGCAGCCAAAAGAACTTGCTTCCTCTGTAACAGCAGTGGCTGCAAGGCGCGGAGGCAGCCGTCCCAGTAGGAGGTGGGGTTCCTGCAGCACGTGGCAGGTCCCTGGTGGGCAGTAGGGTGACCAGACAGCAATAGTGAAAAATCGGGACAGGGGGTGGGGGGTAATAGGAGCCTATATAAGAAAAAGTCCCAAATATCGGGACTGTCCCTATAAAATCGGGACATCTGGTCACCCTAGTGGGCAGCCAGAGAGCACGCCAGTAGGTGGAACCGGGGATTCCTGGGTTCTGTTCCCAGGTGCGGGAGGGAAGTGGGGGCTAGCGGTTAGAGCGGGGGGGCTGGGAGCCAGGATTCCTGGGTTCTGTTCCCAGGTGCGGGAGGGAAGTGGGGGCTAGCGGTTAGAGCGGGGGGGCTGGGAGCCAGGACTCCTGGGTTCTACTCCCAGGTGCGGGGGGGGGGGGGGGGGGGGGGNCAGGGTGCGGTAGGAGCCCGGACTCCAGCTCTGGGAGAGGAGTGGGGGCTAGGGGTTAGCGCAGGGGGCGAGGCAGGGGATCAGGGCTGCTGGGTTCTGTCACCATAGATGTCCGGTGTGATGTTAAACAAGCCCCTCACTCGTGGGCCCAGCTGCCATGGTGGTGCTGGGGCCAGGAGGCTGGGCTTTGCAAAGCAGTTGTTTGCACCGTGTGTGGTGCTCGCTGGATGCAGGAGGTGCTGCAGTGCATTATGGGACAGTTCCTGCCCTCGCTCACCCCAGCACGTCCCGTGACCCCAGCGAGCGGAATCCGGCCCTGGCTGACTGAGCAGCCCCCATGCTCGGTGCCCTCCGACGGCAGCTCCCTGGGCAGGTGCGAACACCCGTCTTACCCCGCCCAGCCGGATGCTCCATTTATTTGGGGTTTGTTACTGGGTCTCCTCCCCCCCAAATCCGGGTGTCTAGGAGTCAACATGCGGCTCTGCCTGGGGTGTCCAATCTCCTGAGGCCGCGGCTGGAACTTGTGGAGCGTTTTTCTGGGCCTTCTCCAGCCCCTTTTCCTGTCTTGCTTCCTCTGGGATCTTGCGAAATCGTCTGAAGGAGGTTCCCACCCCTGCGCCTTTCCTGCTGCAGGACAGGCCAGTCCTCCGAGGGGCTGGGTTTGCTAAAAATGTCTTTAAAGCACTTTGGAGCCGGTCTTTGTGCAGCGAGGAGCGGGGGGGGGGGGGGGGGGGGGTGACAAGTCTCTTCGCTTTAGTCCAGGAAACGCCCTCCCTGAGCATCTCCGCGCTGTCATTCCCGGTAATGCGGGAGCTAGGAAATCAGAACGCCCTGTTTTCCCCAAGCACGGCACCGGGGCCAGTGCTGACTGGAGGGAGAGCGCCCCCGCCCCAGCTCCTGCAGTGCGTGAGATGGGGGGGGGAAGGGCGTGTGAAGGGGGAGCCCGACCCCGTAGAAAGGCCCAGCTGGGCATGGCCCAGTACTACAGGCACAAAGCCCCTCAGACACTGGGAAAGTTCTGAGCCGGGTCCCGGATTCCCAGTCGGCAGCGCTGGACTCTGTGCCCAGAGCCGCCCCCTCCCAGAACGGGGCTGAGCCCAGCTCAGAGCGCAGGTGGGGCTGGAATGGGCACGGGGGGGGGGGGGGGGGGGGGGGGGGGGGGGGGGGGGGGGGGGGGGGGAGAGCCGGCATCTGGCCCCATCTAGTGGAGAAAGTGGGGGTGACATGAGGGCCTTGAACCAGCTGAGGGGGTGGGATGGGTTCAGATCAGCCCTCGCCTTGGACCTTCTGAACTGGGGGCAGGAAATCTCACAAGCTCAGGCCTCCTGATGCCTCTGCCTGCACCGGTGCCAAGGGACTGGCAGGCCCCCGTGTGACAAAGTGGGAATGTTTTGATGTGTTCTCTGAATACTGAGGGGGGGGGGGAGTATTGACCGGGGAAAGCTGCAGGGGAGCTGGGCTGGGACTCCCTGCATGGGGGAAGGGAGATACCTGAGCATGTAACATGAGAACCCAGGACGGGGGTTGGAGACCAGGTAACACCTCTGACCGGGAATCTGGACCAAGGACAAAGGCTGGGGGAGGAGCCGGGGGGAAGGGAGAAAGGAGAAGCCTGGAAGGAGTTTCAGTTTGTTTTGGAGCTGACTGGAAATAGAGAGGGGAGCCCTGACGGGGCTTGGGCTTCCCAGCGGGGCTGAGGGCCTCCCTGGGCCCCCCAGATGGACCTAACTAAAGGGGATCCTGTTGTCTGTACCGGCAAGACCTGTTTTGGACTGTGTTCCTGTCGTCTCAATAAACCTTCTGTTTTACTGGCTGGCTGAGAGTCATGGTGAATCGCAGGAATCCAGGGGTGCCGGGCCCTGACTCCCCCACACTCCGTGACACCCCGTGTACTGTACCATGGAGAAATGTGCAGGTTTGGTCCTCCTGGTCCCAGTCGCCGGACGGCTCCGGGCAGCGCTGGGCGGTCGCCGGACGGCTCCGGGCAGCGCTGGGCGGTCGCCGGACGGCTCCGGGCAGCGCTGGGCTGCTCTGAAGTGCCCATCTCTGAGACAAGGCATCATCCCCACCCCCAAATCTCAGAAGAGGGCTGCTCCGAGGCCTTGCCAGAGGGCTGCAGGTGTGTCCCTGTTTTTTCCTTCCAATTGCCCCAGTTAATCACTTAAGAAGAAATGGACCTGTCATAGGTTTCACCCCCACTCTGAACTTTAGGGTATAGATGTGGGGACCTGCATGAGAACTCCTAAGCTTAATTACCAGCTTAGATCAGTATGCTGCCACCACCCAAATCATAGAATCATAGAACTTAAGATCAGAAGGGACCATTATGATCATCTAGTCTGACCTCCCGCAAGATGCAGGCCACAAAAGCTGACCCACCCACTCCTGAAACAATTCTCCCTTGACTCAGCTGTTGAAGTCCCCAAATCTTGATTTAAAGACTTCAAGTAGCAGATAATCCTTCAGCAAGCGACCCCTGCCCCATGCTGCGGAGGAAGGCGAAAAACCTCCAGGGCCACTGCCAATCTACCCTGGAGGAAAATTCCTTCCCGACCCCAAATATGGCAATCAGCTGAACCCCGAGCATGCGGGCAAGACTCTCCAGCCAGACACTCAGGAAGAAGACTTTCAATATCCCAACATTGACCCTCGGTACTAATTACCAGTGGTGGCACATTATTGACCTATTGACTAAATCACGTTATCCTATCAAACCATTCCCTCCATAAACTTATCAAGCTTAATCTTAAAGCCAGAGAGTCATTTGGGAAACTGTCTTCTCCCCCAAAATCTTTCCCTCCCAAGTACTATAACCCTTCCCTGGGTAGTCTTGAGAGACTCCTCCACCAATTCCTGGTGAGCCCAGATCCAACCCCCTTGGATCTTAAAACAAGGAAAAAATCAATCAGGTTTCTAAAAAGAAGGCTTTTAATTAAAGAAAAGAAAGGTAAAAGAAAAACCTCTGGGAGATAGCATACAAGCTGATCTCACAGACAACAGATTTAAAACACAGAGGATGTTCCCCTGGGCAAAACCCTTAGTACCCCAACGAATAGCCAATTTGATTATTCCTCTAATGCCCAAGACAAGTTACAAAAAGAAAATAAACATAAACTAATTCCTTCACTAAATACTCACTACCCTGTTTGATTCCTGATTCCTTTTCCTCTCCGGCCAGAACTGAAAACTGACCCAAGACAAAGGGAACTTCCCTCCTTCCTTTTGAAACATCTTGTCCCCCCATTGGTTCCTCTGGTCAGGTGTCAGCTAGGCTAGGTGAACTTCTTAACCCTTTACAGGTAAAAGAGGCATTAACCCTTAAAAAAAAGAACAGGAGGACTTGTGGCACCTTAGAGACTAACACATTTATTTGAGCATAAGCTTTCGTGGGCTACAGCCCACTTCTTCGGATGCATAGAATGGAACATACAGTAAGAAGATATTTATACATACGGAGAACATGAGAAGGTGGAAGTAGCCATACACCTTCTCATGTTCTCTGTATGTATAAATATCTCCTCACTATCTGTTCCATTCTATGCATCCGAAGAAGTGGGCTGTAGCCCACGAAAGCTTATGCTCAAATAAATGTGTTAGTCTCTAAGGTGCCACAAGTACTCCCGTTCTTTTCCCCCTTGTACATCGAGCAGATTTGGAGCCCGGCTCATTTCTGTTTGGAGCAGCCCCGGCCCTTAAGGATCAGGCCCGACGCCCCCTGGAAATAAATACACCAAATAAACAGCTCTGAGTTAAACGCTGACTCTGGCCACCCACGAGAGGGCATCGCAGCCTCACAGTACAGGGCGGGCTTCCCTGCCGCAGCTCTGGGCTCCTTGGCCCCAGGGGGCGGGGAAGGGGGGGGGCTCTGTGCCCCAGTGCAACCCGCTGGTGCAGAGGTGCCGTGCTGGGGTGGGCTGCCCCGGCGGCACCTCTGCATGAGGGGTTGGCACCCGTCCAGCGGGTGCACTGGCAGCCCCACGCTTGGCACCCTGGCTTTTGTTCCAGCCGCCTCCGCTGCCAGAGGGCACCACAGGGGTCTGTGAGTCGAATACAGCCATGGGGCCGGGGGGGGTGTTGCAGCGTACATCACTGCAACCCTGTCTCCATCCTCCACCGCAGCCATCCTTCTCTCCCTGCCCAGACGTGCTCTGCGGAGCTGCACTGCCCCGTCCCAGCAGATATGCCCCGAGGGGGCTGGCCGGCCTTGCCGTGTCTGTGACCCTTTTACCCATTCCTGGTGGGGGGGGGGGGAGAGAAGAGAGGAGGGGGTAACACAGTGGGTCCCTACACAAACTCCCCCAGGAACTGGCCTCCTGCGTCAGCTTCCCCTGCGGCTGCCTGAGTGTGAAATTAGGGCTCTAACATGGCAGGCTGGTGGCCCCCTCCCAGCCCGTGAGCCCGGGGCTGCTGCTGATCAGGCCGAGCCCAAGCTGAGCAGGGTGAAGGGCTGTGGATATGCACGAGTGTGTGTGCGAGAGAGGCTGTGTGTGCACGCGCACACCCCTGTGGGAGTCGCTCTGTGTGTGTCGGAGCGCGGGCTCAGGCCTGCTCTTACGGCTTGTACTGGTTCCAAAATGACTGTGTGGCTGGACATTTATGGTATGGGTTACGGGTACGTTCTTTTCACAGTCAAGGGCACAGCTAAATCCAGAGCCAGTCATTTCCCTGCCAAGACTCCCAGCAGAACCCGCCGGCTGGCACCGAGCAGCACACCCAGCAGTCGCAGCTCCCCCCACACCAGATACCGTTCTGATGACACTGCACCCCTTCTAAACAGGGCTTTTCCATGGAAATTTCCCTTCGGAGCAGGTGACCTGTCACGTTAAGGGGCTGGGCTTTTATTAGACGGGATTTCGGGTCAGGCAGCACGCTGGTGCAAAGTGTAATTTGGCTGCCTCCTGCCCAACCCCTTCCCCTGGTCACATGCAGCGTTGGCTGAGCGGTTAGAACAGGGGACGCAGGACTCCTGGGGTCCAGCCCCAGCCCTGGAGGGAGTGGGGTGCAGTAGTTAGATCAGGGATGGATCGGGGTGCAGGACTCCTGGGGTCCAGCCCTGGAGGGAGTGGGGTGCAGACTCCTGGGGTCCAGCCCAGCCCTGGAGGGTGTGGGGTGCAGTAGTTAGATCAGGGACGGATTGGGGTGCAGGACTCCTGGGGTCCAGCCCAGCCCTGGAGGGAGTGGGGTGCAGTAGTTAGATCGGGGATGGATCGGGGTGCAGGACTCCTGGGGCCCAGCCCAGCCCTGGAGGGTGTGGGGTGCAGTAGTTAGATCAGGGATGGATTGGGGTGCAGGACTCCTGGGGACCAGCGCTGGAGGGTGTGGGGTGCAGTCGTTAGATCAGGGACGGATTGGGGTGGAGACTCCTGGGGTCCAGCCCAGGCCTGGAGGGGGTGGGGTGCTGTAGTTAGACCAGGGTCGGACTGCGGAGGCCGACTCCTGGGGCCAAGCCCTGGAGGGAGTGGGGTGCAGGAGTTAGAGCAGGGGCGGAGTGGGGTGCAGGACTCCTGGGGGCCAGCCCCAGCCCGGGAGGGAGTGGGGTGCAGGAGTTAGAGCAGGGGCGGAGTGGGGTGCAGGACTCCTGGGGGCCAGCCCAGCTCTGGAGGGTGTGGGGTGCAGTAGTTAGATCAGGGCCGGAGTGGGGTGCAGACTCCTGGGGTCCGGCCCAGCCCTGGAGGGTGTGGGGGGCAGTAGTTAGATCGGGGCGGAATGGGGGGCAGGAGTCCGGGGGTCCAGCCCCAGGCCCGGAGGGAGAGGGGAGAAGTAGTTAGATCAGGGACGGACTGGGGTGCAGGTCTCCTGGGGTCCAGCCCCAGCCTGGGAGGGAGGGGGGTGCAGGAGGTAGATCAGGGACGGATTGGGGTGGAGACTCCTGGGGTCCAGCCCAGCGCTGGAGGGAGTGGGGGGCGGTAGTTAGATCAGGGACGGATCGGGGTGCAGACTCCCGGGGTCCAGCCCAGCCCTGGAGGGAGGGGGGTGCAGGAGGTAGATCAGGGACGGATTGGGGGGCAGACTCCTGGGGTCCAGCCCTGGGGGGAGTGGGGTGCAGTAGTTAGATCAGGGACGGATTGGGGTGCAGACTCCTGGGGTCCAGCCCTGGAGGGAGTGGGGTGCAGTAGTTAGATCAGGGGCGGATCGGGGTGCAGGACTCCTGGGGCCCAGCCCCAGCCCTGGAGGGAGTGGGGTGCAGTAGTTAGATCGGGGCGGATTGGGGTGCAGGGCTCCGGGGGCCGAGCGCTGGAGGGTGTGGGGTGCAGTAGTTAGATCAGGGGCGGGTCGGGGTGCAGGACTCCTGGGGTCCAGCCGTGGAGGGAGTGGGGTGCAGTAGTGAGATCGGGGGCGGATTGGGGTGCAGACTCCTGGGGTCCAGCCCAGCCGTGGAGGGGGTGGGGTGCAGTAGTTAGATCGGGGCGGAGTGGGGTGCAGGACTCCTGGGGCCCCGCGCTGGAGGGAGTGGGGTGCAGTAGTTAGATCAGGGACGGATTGGGGTGCAGACTCCTGGGCTTTCTCTGGGTTCGGCTCCTTGCTGTTCCACTGACTCACTGCTTGATCTCGCAAGTGACCTTGCGTCAGCCGCCCCACCTGTGATGCACCAAAGCTCTGCCCTGCCTCCCGGGGCGGGGCTGGTGGGTGTGAGGTTAATTCATTCAGATGGATGAACGGGTTCACCAGGCACCTGCTGAGCTCCTGGTACAGGCGGGGCTGGGGCTGTGTGTGTCGGGGGGATACCCAGAAAGCGAAGCTGGAGCAGCGAGGGAGAGGTGGGAGGGAGGCGGAGCAGCCACAGGGCCAAGAGGGGGCCGTGCACCAGACAGAAGCCCCTGCCCTCGCGTGGAGTGTGGGGGTGCAGGCCAGCTCTGTGTTAGCGAAGGAGCTTTGTGATCTGGGAGCAGCAGCACATTGGCGCTAAAGGGTTAATGGGCTAACCAGGCCTGGCTCCGAATCTGGCGGGGACGGCAGTGCCCTTGGGGGTGCTCAGCAAAGAGCCAGCCCCCTCCCTGCGGTGCCCCACCTACCCCAGGGCCAGAGGCAGCAGGAGGGTCCCAGGAGCACCCCAGCCATTAGCCGAGGGTGGCCCGCGGCTCCCCAGGGCTGTCGCTGCAGTAGCAATCCGAGCCGGCTGCACCCCCTCCGTGTGGGGTCACGCGGGGCAGCGACAAAGGCCGTTCGAAGCCCAAGAACCAGCCTTTAGAAAAACCCCTGATGCGGCCCAGGGATCCCTGCTCAGGGCCCGCCGTGCTGGGTCAGGACCCCATGGTCTGTTCCCCTGCAGCAGGCCATGTTAGGAAATCATGGCACATCGCCCCCCATGCCCCAGCATGCCCCCCTTCCTCGGGCCCAGATGGACCCGGAATGCCCCATGTCCAGGGCTGGCCTTCACCCAGCAGCAGGGGAACCTGTGCTGGGGCATCCCCAGGGAATAGCCCTGCCCCTGGCAATCAGCACTGGGACCCAGGCATCTCCCTGCACCCAGCCCGTTCCCACCCTCTGCCTGGGTCCCACCTGCCCCACGGCGCTGAACGCCCAAGCTAGAGGGACCCCAAGGTGGGGGGTTATGTGGTTGGCAGTGGTGTGGACAGTCCCGTTCTCAGCAGCTGCCTGGCCCCTCACAAGGAGATGGGCATGGCTGGGCCCTTGGCATGGCACCTCGGGAACGCCCCTCTGTCCCACACAAAGGGCCTCCAGGCTCCCCAGCTTGGAGAACCCGTAATTACAGACAAATATAGGCCCATGTCCATGGAGATGGCGCCAGGAGCCACAGTGCCTCCCGAACTGGCCAGGGAGTGCAGAGCTCTGGGCAGGATGCTAGGCAGTGGGCAGCCCTGTAATCAGCCTGGCGTTCTCTTCCCCGGGCGCAGCCGCCTCCAGCCCTTTCTGTCTTTTCATTATGAAACGTCTCCCAAGGTACTTTGGGGGCTGGTGGAACAGGCCGGCCTGGCGGTCGAGGAGAACGGTGTCCTCCCTCTACCTGCTGCCATGATACCTCGGGGATGGGCTCCCCCTAGCTCTCAGCCGCTGTGGCCCATTCCGCCCTTGGGCCCCTCCATCGGGGCTGTCAACAAAGAAGCCTGGGCTGAGACCATTCAAACTCATTGCACTGGAAGGGTCCTTGGCCAGTCCTCACCTGGACTGGGTTGGAACAGGCGCTGTAAAAGCCAGGAGCTCCCTGTGCCAGCGACCAGCTCCCTGCACGCACGGCCCTGACCCCACAGGCCACGTCCTCGCTTTGTCTGCAGTGATTTTAAACCAATGTCAGCAAACCGGGCCACCTCCCGTGTGGACACTCTCCTCTTGGTTTAAATGAGGCTTATTTTCATTGAACTCAAATCAGTTTGGAACTGGCTTAAGCTGAACCCAACAAAGCCCCTCCTGGAACCAAACTCAGAGCGTCCACCCATGCTGGCACCAGTTTCATATTGAAGTTAAACTGGAGCAATTTCCTTGTGTAGCTGAAGCTGCCTTGCCCTGCACCTGGTGAAGTCCCGAGCCCAGGGCAGGGCGGGATGGGGGCCCGGGGAACCGCTCCCAGAGCAGAGCGGAGGCTTGTGACTGGTTTTCATCTCAAGGCTGCTGTTCTGCTGCAGCAAACTGGGTGTTTGTTCCCTTGGGGCGTAGGGGGTGCTGCTGGCCTGTGATTATGGCAAGCCGGGTTGTAAGGTTTGGTTTATTAGCAGGAAACCCTACCTGTTCTGCTCTCACCTAGGAGATGGCTGGTTTCCTAGTAACTGGAGTTACAGTTAATCCATGCAACCTCAGGGACTCAGTGCAGGCTGCTACCGGTGCATATTAACCCTTCGGGAGCTAGGGAGCTCTAGGACGGTGGGTCCCAATTCATGAGCCCCCCTTCCCCCCAAACATGAACTGGTTTATTTTCTGGAGAGAAGCTGCCCCAAGTTTCTTATTAAATTAACGAATAAATAGACTAAAAGACAATGTGATTTAGGAGTCTCTGACCCCATCCCCACCCCAGCCTCTAGGTCACTGGTTCAAATCCAGCCTGGTTTGGTAGTGGCCGAAATAGGCTATTTTCTCATGGCCCATGCGTGCAATGAGTTTGATGGGTCTCAGACCAGTTCCTCGCAGAGCAGGCGTGTCACCCTCACCAGCACTGGCAGTCCCATCAGCGAGGCCAAGGACTGAATGGGCCAGGAAGAGGGCCCCCCTAGGGCAGCAGCACCCATGGGCAGTATGGGGCACTCCTGCCTGGAGCGTCCCTGGACAGAGGGTTTGGTCTCCGGCGCTGCCCGTCCACCAGCTTTCTCCTGCACACAATTCACCGGGGTGTTCCACAGAGAGGGGAATCTGGCAGGGGTCTGCCCAGCAGGAGGAGCCTGGACTTGGGAGTAAAATATAAACCCAGCCTGAGCCCTCGGCAGCGGGCTGCACATGTGAGGAACAGATCGATTCCACGCCGGCCAGTGTGCATGGGGGGAAGTCTCCCTTGAGACTTTCATTCCTCCCTCCTGCAGGGGGGCAGAGCTTCAGGAATTTTGCTTCTCAGGCATGTTTGGCCACAAAGTCCCTCCCCTCATAGCACTTGTGCCGTGGCCAGGCTGCCAAGGGTTGCAGAGGCACGGGAACTCGCCCGCACCTTGGCCCCACGTGGCCACAGACATACACGTCTATCACCTCCACGTGCACCCATCCACGCTCTTCCCCACAGAAACACTCACACACCCCACACAGAGTCATAGAATATCAGGGTTGGAAGGGACCTCAGGAGGTATCTAGTCCAACCCCCTGCTCAAAGCAGAACCTAATCCCCAACTAAATCATCACAGCCAGGGCTTTGTCAAGCCTGACCTTAAAAACCTCTAAGGAAGGAGATTCCACCACCTCCCTAGGGAACCCATTCCAGTGCTTCACCACCAACCTAGTGAAAAGTTTTTCCTAATATCCAACCTAGACCTCCCCCACTGCAACTTGAGACCATTGCTCCTTGTTCTGTCATCTGCCACCACTGAGAACAGTCTAGATCCAGCCTCTTTGGAACCCCCCTTCAGGTAGATGAAGGCTGCTATCAAATCCCCCCTCATTCTTCTCTTCTGCAGACTAAATAACCCCAGTTCCCTCAGCCTCTCCTCATAACTCTCGTGCTCCAGCCCCCTAATAATTTTTGTTGCCCTCCACTGGACTCTCTCCAATTTGTCCACATCCTTACTGTAGTGGGGGCGGGGCCCAAAACTGGACACAGTACTCCAGGTGTGGCCTCACCAGTGCCGAACAGAGGGAAATAAACATCTCCCTCGATCTGCTGGCAATGCCCCTACTAATGCAGCCCAATATGCCGTTGGCCTTCTTGGCAACAAGGGCACACTGTTGACTCATATCCAGCTTCTCGTCCACTGTAATCCCCAGGTCCTTTTCTGCAGAACTGCCGCTTAGCCACTCGGTCCCCAGCCTGTAGCACTCCCACAAGCACATCCTGCCCCCATGCATACTTCCTACGCACACACAACCCCTTCCCCGCACACCCACACTTTCTCCATGCACACACACAGGCAGTTGCCCCCTCACACACACACGCATACCCCGGCTGGAGCTTCACCAGACTGTTTGCAACAGGACATTGTGTGGGGAAGATTTAATTCTTGGGATCAATTCTAGGAGTGAGAAGCCTCATTTTGACCATTAAACTGGGGTGGGTCTGAGCCATTAGGCAAGACATGGGGGGTGCTGGCGTTTTGGGGGACAGGCCTGGGGAGTTAGGGGTCCCCCGAGTTTTGAGGGTGAGTCTAGGGGTGCTCAGCTTGGGACAATCCTGATTTTGGAGGTTAATGTGGGGGGGGACACAGCTCATGTTTTTGAGGTGAGCCTGGGCCACAGTGAAAAACAGAGGGAGTTCCACCTGCTCTGCCCTGGGAGAGCCCCAATGGGAGGTTGGGGTGGCCCTGACCCAACCCCCTTGGAAGCAAAGCAGTAAGACAGCTCCGTGTTACACCCCCCCCCGTGTGAATCCCAAGTAGCAGGAGAAAGACCCCGGCTGTCCCCCAGTGCACAGGGCTCCTCCTGCCTCTACCACTGCCCTGGGGTTTCTCCGCATCTGGCCCCAGGGTGCCAGGGACCGCCCCGCCGGGCAGGGCCCCCACAGGGTCAGGCCACAGGATGCAGGGAAAAGGACTGGGGGCTCCCCCAGGTCACTCAGGCCAGCCCCGTGCAGGGAGGGGGGCTGGGGGCTCCCCCAGGGTCAGGCCAGTCACGTGCAGGGAAAAGGACTGGGGGCTCCCCCAGGGTCAGGCCAGTCACGTGCAGGGAAAAGGACTGGGGGCTCCCCCAGGGTCAGGCCAGTCACGTGCAGGGGGGGGGCTGGGGGCTCCCCCAGGGTCAGGCCAGTCACGTGCAGGGAAAAGGACTGGGGGCCCCCCCAGGGTCAGGCCAGTCACGTGCAGGGGGGGGCTGGGGGCTCCCCCAGGGTCAGGCCAGGCACGTGCAGGGGGGGGGGGCTGGAGGCGCCCCCAGGGTCAGGCCAGTCACGTGCAGGGAGGGAGGGGCTGGGGGTTCCCCCAGGGTCAGGCCAGACACGTGCAGGGAGGGGGGGCTGGGGGTTCCCCCAGGGTCAGGCCAGACACGTGCAGGGAGGGGGGGCTGGGGGCTCCCCCAGGGTCAGGCCAGTCACGTGCAGGGAGGGGGGGCTGGGGGTTCCCCCAGGGTCAGGCCAGTCACGTGCAGGGGGGGGCGGGAAACGCGCGCGGCGCCGGGGTTATTTCGGGCTCCGCGTCTATTTTTAGCGCTGCGGGCGCGGGGATTCCAGCGACGTCAGCAGCGCCCGGGCTGACGTCACGGGGCCCCCGCCTCGCGAGCCGCGCCGGGCCCCGCAGCGCCTGAGGCGGCGGATGGAGCGCGCGGGGCAGCCGGGGATCCCCCCACGCCGGGCGGGGCGCGCCGGGGGCTCCCGGGCCCCGCCCCGGCGGGAGGCGGCGGAGAAGGCGGGAGCCGGCGGAGGCGTGTGAGTGTGTGTGTGTACCCCCCCCCGCGCCCCCCCCGCGTGTATGTGGCCCCCCCCCGCGCTCCCCCCCCGGCGTGCGCCCCCCCCCCCCCGCGCTCCCCCCCGGCGTGTGCCCCCCCGCGCGCCCCCCCGCGCGTATGTGCCCCCCGCGGCCCCCCCGCGTGTCTGTGGGCCCCCCCGCGCGCCCCCCCATGTGCCCCCGCGCGCGTCCCCCCGCGTGTGCGCCCCCCCCCCCCCAAGCTCTGAGGCCTGAGTCTGTACAACGGGGACATGAGCTGTGCGGGGTCTCTGCCCCCCCCCCCTCCCTTGCAGGCTGGGAGGGAGGCTGGAGTTACCTGGGTCTCTGTGCTCTGTATTAATGGGGGGGGGGCTGGATCTCTGCCCCCCCCTTGTTACACTTCACATGAATCAGTGCCCCCCCCCCCCACTCGATTGTCACCCTGTGCAGCTATTTTTGGGGAGGGAGGGTCAGAAAGTCTCATCTAATTCTCCCTCCCTAGCCTCATATCTATGGGACCTGCTGTCTTGGGTGGTCTCTTCCCTCTTCCCTGGCCCCCTTCTGGACTGAGGTTCCTGGCCCCAGTTCCCCCCCAGTTTCCCCTGCCCCATTGCATTTGCTTTTGCATTTTACTTTATTTCCTGTGCAAAGATTCAGCTCTGGGAGGTGGAGGCGGCGGGGGGGCCACAGGGAATGGGCTATGGAGCCCCCTGTCCGTAGGTCACTGGTGGGTTGCAGTGGTTGTGGGTTGTCATGACGCTGCATGGAATGAGCTTGATGGGTCTCAGCCTAGTTCCTAATGATAGGGAGCCCCTGGCAGCGTTGGCATGGTTGGCATTGGCTGCCCGCCCGCCCCTACCTGGCTGGCTGAGCAGTGAGGCCAAGGAATTCCCCTGTCATCCCATGGGGGGGCAGTGATCTGTGGGGCATTTCTAATGCAGCCATGGCTGCAGTGTCCTGGCTGTCAGCCCTGCACCGAAATCACCCTCGGAAACTCCCCGCTCTGCCCAGCATCGGGCTGTTTCTCCCGCCGGATCCCCGTTCATGCTGCTGCAAGTGGCGTCTCGTGTCAAGTCCAGCAGGGCACCTGGCCTGCCCCAAATGGGCAGCACCCATCCAGTGCCCTGGAACTGTGACAGTCTCAGCACCTGCTGTGCCCTCCTCCCTGGTGGGGCCCCAAAGAGAAGCAAATCGGCGCTGAGGAGCAGTGCAGGGTAACGTGGCACCACTGGCCTCCCCCAGCTGTGCCCGGGGGGAGTGAGGCAGGGGCAAGTTGGACTGTGGCATTGAACTATTTCAGGAAGTTAATTCCCTCCTGAGCCAGTGTGGCTGCAGCCCGTCTCCCTGGGCGGGTCCGTGGGGGCGGGGGGGCTGCAGCCCGTCTCCCTGGGCGGGTCCGTGGTGGGGGGGCTGCAGCCCGTCTCCCTGGGCGGGTCCGTGGGGGGGGGGGGCTGCAGCCCGTCTCCCTGGGTGGGTCCGTGGTGGGGGGGCTGCAGCCCGTCTCCCTGGGCGGGTCCGTGGGGGGGGGGGGCTGCAGCCCGTCTCCCTGGGCGGGTCCGTGGGGGCGGGGGGGGCTGCAGCCCGTCTCCCTGGGCGGGTCCGTGGGTGCTCTCTGCTGGGCATCCGATGCTTATAATGGGAAGCGCGTACAAGGCAGCTTGGCTGCTTATGCAAGTGGCAGTGTAACGGGGCTGGCACCCAGCCCGATGCTCACGTCGCCTTGGGCGTGTCCTCGTGCCAGCCAACGCAGGCTGCTGGGGGAGCTGTGGAGTCCCTCTGAGCCCCTCGGGCCTCTCCACACCTGATCAGGCTCTTGAGTACCTGCGTTGTACCTGTGTTATGAGGGGAGAGACACCGGATTTCACGGCTGCTGCTCACTGCCAGCCGGGCGGATTAGTACCTGGCAAGTCCAGCCAGTGTTAAAAGGCATGAAACAGGATACACATCCTCCTAGGGACCTTCTGTGCACCGGCAGGAGGCAACAGGGGCAGTGATTTACAAAGCACCAAACCCCAGCACAGGGGCTGAGGGCTGGTTTCCAAGCCCCTTTTCACACCGGTGCAGCACGTTGCACTAGGGGCTTGCACCAGTGCAGCTGTATCGGTGCAAAAAGCCCCAGTGTAGACAAGCCCTAGACCAGTGGTTCTTAACCGATTTACCTTTGTGGGCTGCATATGCAGCGCTCTGTGTTACGTGGGCTGCATCCACACAATCCATATACTACCTGTATGGCCCTGAGGATGTCACATGGCCTGCAGCTGTGTGCAGCAGTACAGTTCGTCTAAGCCAGTGGTTCTCAACCTGCATTGGAGGGAGCTGGGCGTCAGGACTCCTGGGTTCTATCCCCGGGCCCGGCTGCCGACTGGCTGCATGATCCTGAGCAAGTTACTTGACTTCTTTGTACCTGTTTCCCATCAGTGAAATGGGGGAGCTTGACCCAAGGCACAGGAGATATGTGCTGTCATTAGCATTGTAACATGAGCTGTCCCTGTGCTCCCTACCAGGGCGGCTCAGAACCGCTGGCCTCTCTGCTCACGGCCTTACATGGGGAGGGGCCTGGGTTCGGATCATCCCTCACCGAGCAGCGCTGCAGCGTATTGGGTGGTGGTTGAGTGCAGGCCGCAGGACGGGGGTGCAGGCCTGCACGGGGAACCCAGCACTGGGACCCAGGGTTCTCTTGCCACCTCTGCTATTGTCTCGCTGCGTAGCCTTGGCCAAGTCACTGCCTCTCCTTGCCCCAGTCTGTGCAGTGGGGGGAACTCCCACTGCTCAGTGGGGTGCTGTGGGAATTAGCTCCCCTCTTGGATCCTCAGCTGCGAGTGGCTGGAGGAGGGGCTTAGGACAAGGGGATTGGAGCGTCTACACAGGCACGTGCGGGGAGCCGGTCACCCCAGGGTCGGTCACTCCTCCTCTGACAGTTCTGCCCTGCAGGAGCCTGGGCTGAGCGGAGGCCCTGAACCGGGCTGCAGGCTGCCCTGAACCGGGCTGCAGGCTGCTCAGACCCCTGGGGGCCGTAGCAGTCCTGGGGACGCATTTACAGTCCTGCCAACGGGTTCTGATCCTGTCGGGTCCAGCCAGGCTGGGACCTGACTCCCACCCCCAGATGCCAGCGGTGTCGGTGCAGGCTGGTCTCCACCATTAGAGGGTGGCAGGATCGGGCCCTTGGTTCCCGGAGGCGAGAGCTGTTGGTCTCTAGGCTGTTAGACAAGCAGCTGTGTGTTTGCAGAGAGTTGCTCCCGGGTGCCCTTTGGCCTGTCCCTACTGTCTGGCTCCATTGCTGGGTGCATCAGCATTGCCAGCCTGTCATGTGCTTCTCAGCAGCCCTGTGCCTGTAGCATCACTCGGGGGGCTAGGACTCCCCTCCCGCTGCTGGGGGGCTGCCGGCTGGCTGCACGGGGGCCGGCCTGCGTCCTGTGCACGGGGTCTTGCTAGGGAGAGCTGAGAGCCGAAGAGAGAGAACCCTGGCTCCCCATACTCTCCGCCCCATCTCTAGCGCTGCACTCAGAGCCCCGGCTATGGGGAGAGGAGGGGGCAGGGCTAAGGAGGGGTACCAGCGCTTCACCTCCCCCCCTGCAGGGGGGCACTGGAAGCGAGGGGTTGGGTGGGGGTGCCTTGCCATGGGGAGCAGCCCAGCCCCAGCCGGGAATCCCGTTACCCTTCTCTGCCATGCGACAGCAGCAGCTTCTCTTCTCCTGTGAGCGGAGGGGAGGGGCTGGTGGCTTTGGAACGCCGTACGTGGCATCGTCGCGAGGGGATCAGAGCGGTGGGGCTGGGGGTGCAGCTTTGCAGTTTGGTTCAGTGGCTTTCAGCCCCGCCCACGCTAAAACCTGGTCCCGCGCCCCCGGATGGAACCCGCTTACGGTGAAACGCGCCGAAGCGATGTTCTACGCGGGCTCCCCAGGCCAGTCTGGGCGCTGCCCAGTGAACGCGTCCTGGCGTCGGGGATCTGGGGGGTGCACCCAGTCCAAGGTGCCGTCGGGCAGGCCAGACGTGCATCCTGTGTTCTTCCACGGAGAGAGACTGCGGCTCTTCGCAGACAAAGTGCAGCGTGCTCTGGGGACCGTCCCCGCCATGGGCAGAGCCCACAGCGGGAGGGAGGCTTCCCCCTGCCTGAATATTGAGTTGGTTTTTCAAGAGCTTTGTGCCTGGCAACTCCTGGACCCCTATAGTACAGAATGCAAATGAGTGGGGCCTAGTGGTTAGAGCGGAAGGGGGTGACTGGGAGCCAGGACTCCTGGGTTCTGTACCCAGCTCTGGGAGGGCAGTGGGGTCTAATGGTTAGAACCGGGCCTTATGGGGGGCTAGGACTCCTGGGTTCTATTCCAGGTGGGGGGAAGGGAAGGGAAGTGCTGCATTCTAGGGGGGAGCTGTTCATCTCTCCTCTCTGCAAGCTGTTGGATTACAGCAGAGCATGAGACTTCCCAGGTGTGCATGGTGGAGGGGTGTCACTTTTTGATCCCACCAAAGCCCCTGCCTCCCCATCTCCTGAGCCAGCGCAGCGCACAAATCCCCCCCCCCCCCCCCCCCCCCCCCCCCCCCCCCCCCCCCCCCACCCCCCCCCCCCCCCCCCCCGTTGTGCCTATATATGGTAGTTGGCATGTTCTTGTAAGGCCGGCTGCCGGCTGACGTGAGCATGCGCCATCAGAGGGCTGACGTCCAGCGCCGGGGAGGACTCCCCATCTCGGTGTGCGGCTGCCTGACAACGCCCCCGTGGGCCCCGTCCATGCATGCCTCGCGCTCCGCCTGCCAAGCTCCCGCTCCCAGCCACTTCCTGGCCAAGCCCCTGGTGATTGGAACCAGCTGTGCTGCCGAGCCCCGCTTCATCCCCAGACCAAGGATGGCAGCGTGCCAGGTGGCTCCTTCGCCTGCACCATGCGTGTCCAGGGGGCTTCTCCAGTGGGACAGAGGCCCCCTGAGCCCTGGCACCCTGCCCCCTTAGCGTGCCCTGCGGGTGTCCCAGCCTGGCTGAAGCTGCAGCGGGCAGGCTCTCGTGCGTCCTGGTTCTTGGCAATCGGAGCAGCCGCCACAGGTTCCTCTGGCACCTGCGGCACAGGTGCACAAGGCCCGGTAGGGGAGGGCGGATACCTTACAGCACCTGTACAGAGGGGCCGGGGCCAGTGGTTCAGGCAGGGGACTGGTTCTGCTGGTGAAACTCTTCACTCTGGGGGAGCCATGTTGCTATTCCCTGCCTCGGTTTCCCCATCTGGGAAATGGGGAGAATGTGAAGCGGAACAATGGGCTTCCTGCTCTAACCGCTGGACCCTGCTCCCCTCCCAGAGCTGGAGATAGAATCCAGGAGTCCAGCTCCTGCAGACCCACGGGGCTGGGCTGAGGGCACCCTCTGCCAGCTACAGTCTCCAGCTCGTTGGAGACAATGGAGGGGATTTCCATTGAAGTCACGAGGGCCAGGATTTTGGTCTCTGGTGTCAGTGCATGACGGCAGTGATGCTGCAGAGATGAGAGCCGGGCAGGGGCAGCTGCCTCGCTTACCAGGCCTCTACCCAGCAGATTCTGCGGCGTTTGGCCGTCCCAGGGAGCACAAACCACTGACAGGGAGAGAGAGAGAGACTTCTAAACCGGTTAAGAGCAAACCCAACAGCCAACTTGTCCCAGGCCCACCTGCAACATGGGGAATTCAGGCTGGCTTGTATCTCCTGCTGCCAGCCACACATCCCCTCCTTGAGAGACTCCCACGCCCACGCCACAGGCATTTTCCCAGCATGCTCAGCACTGGTGATGATTTAACTCCAAGCTGCCGTAAATCTTCTCTTCCTGTGCCCATGACGGGTGTTAACGCTGGGTTCTCACTGGCCGTGTGACCTGTCGCTGGTGTTCGAGATGTGCCGTTCTGCAGCAGGGGGCAGGAGACCCGGTGGAGCTGGCTGGAAAATGGAGAGGGGAGCCCTGACGGGGCTTGGGCTTCCCAACGGGGCTGTGGCCTCCCTGGGGCCTCCAGATGGACCTAACTAAAGGGGGTCCTGTTGTCTGTACCGGCAAGACCTGTTTTGGACTGTGTTCCTGTCATCTCAATAAACCTTCTGTTTTACTGGCTGGCTAAGAGTCATGGTGAATCGCAGGAAGCCGGGGGTGCAGGGCCCGGACTCCCCCACACTCCGTGACACCCGGCATGCAAAGCTCCCGCACACTCCGCCTGCTGAGGCCTTGCAGCCTCGGGTCACGTTTGAGAGAGGCTCTGAGAGTCCAGTGCTTGGTCCTGCACTTTCGGCGCTGTACCGTGACTAGGTTCAGCTCCTAGCCCTGCTCTCCGCTTCCTCAGGCAAACCCCTTCCTCGGGCAGACCCCCAGCGGTAAAACAGGGTAGCGATGGTGCGTCTCTACCTGAACTGTGAGCTCCCAGGGGCAGGGATTGTTTGGTGTGCTGTGTCTGTGCAGCGTCCGGCACCACAGGGCCCAGATCTTACCCAGCGGCCTCTAGGGGCTAGCGTAATGCTGGAACTTGACCGAATTGCTTCTCGGATGCGTGGTGGGTTCCCCGCCCGCTCATGCTGGGGACTGTGACGGAGCAGAGAGCCAGAACCTGCTGTTCCCCTGCAGAGCATGCAGCCCGCAGGTGAGGTGCTGGCTTGACGGCACGCTAAAGAGACAAGTGGAGGGAGCAGCCCCCAAGGGAACTGACCTCGGAGGGGGAGAAGCAGGGAGGTTTCAGCTGTCTGAGGGGCCAGCGGGAATTCCATAACCAGGTACAGCTAGGAAGGGCCACCATTTTCTGAAAGTGCTAACGGGTGCTGCCCAGCTTTGGACTCCATGGGCCTGATTCTCAGAGGTGCTGAGCACCCGCCGCTCCAGGTGAAGTCAGTGGGAGCTCAGCACCCTCTGGGAGCTAGGGTATCCCCAGATATCCCCTGTTCTAATCAACAGACCGTCCCCTGCTGTGTCAGCCAATCAGCTCTCCCCGTTAGTCTCATTCATCTGCACTAACGAGGATGGTGCGAAATTAACACACATCCAAGATCATCTTTCTCTTTGTTTTTCTGGCTGAGGCAGTGCAACTCTGGGGCTGCTGCCAGCAGACACGAATGTTTCCATTTCCCCAGCCAGGGTCCTTCTTGCTCGGAGGAAACTCCACTGGGACCCCCTGATGCATCATTCACAGATTATTCCTGACCAAGCAGGAAGTGCGCTTGGCTGTTCCACTGACACTCAGCAGCTTGCTCGGAGAAGCAGCGACGTGAGTGAACTCCCTGACCCGCTGCTTGCCTGGCCCACGCTAGGTAGCTTGTGAAAGTGGGCCAGGAAATCCGACGCAGTGTCACGGTGCGCCCGTCGGCGGTGTCCCTCTCCTGGCTCGCCTTTCTTGCTCTGTGGCTCGTGTGAATGACTCCGAACCAGGCCGGCAGCTGCCCGTCCTGCCTGCCTGCCTGCGCCCATTCACTCCAGGAACCACGGAGTCTGCAAACGGCACTTCAGCACTTTTGTGCTGGTCCAAAGCGGTAAGGGAGACAGCCGCAGGGACTGGCACCCTCTCTTTGCCCTTCTTCCTGTACTGCAGACGAGCTTCCTGGATACGCAGCTTTCCCTGGGGGCAGGTTATCTCAAAAAGCTTCTATGCATCACACTGTGCAGCTGCTGGGCCCAGAGACAGGAGCCTCCTGGTCTGACCCTCAGAGGCTGTGCCTCTGTGCCATCAATCTGCCTCTCCTGCATTTCTAGAAGCCAGGGGTGTTTGGATTCTGTGCACCACATAGTCCTTGGCATCTCTTAGCAGCAAGACCGCTCCCATGCCCCCGGCTGTCCATGGCCGTAGTGACAGGACTCGGCACCAATGTGCTTACCTTTCCATCCAGGGATTGCAAAGTGCTTTAATCAGGTGGGTGTCCCACAGATGGGGAGACGAAGGCACCGGGAAGTAACTTGCCCAAGGGCGCCTGGCAAGTCTGTAGTAGAATGGGCCAGGGGGCTAGTGGCCCAGAGTTTAGAGTCCATTACTTTTGGGTGCCAAACCTCCTGAAGGTGTCTCAAGGCACCTGAAATTAGTGACTCTTTCTGAAGACATGGACCTGATCCCGGCTCTTATCGTTCGACAGCACCGCCTCCCTGTGTCACTAGACTCCGTCTAACTCCATGAAACCAGCCCCTGTTTGCCAGAAGGCACCAGACGGCCATCAGGCCACCATGCCTTCAGCTCCTAGGCCACCTTTGAACTGGCGCCCTGGCAGCGAAGAGTTCAGAGTCCTTATTAGCCATCCAGCTGTTCGTGCTCAGGTTTCTGACACATAAATCGTGAAGCAAAGAACACCCCTGGCAGTCAGGCTCACCGAGCGTCTGGTTCTTTGGAGTCTGATACTTGGATACATTGCATTTCTGTAGCGGATTTCTGTCATCTGAGAATTGCAAAGCCTCTTATGATTAGCTAGTAAGTCTTCAAATCCCATCTCCTCCCCCGTGAAACAGGTAAGTATCAACCCCATTTTAGAGACGGGAAAACTGAGGAATGGTGAGGCAAAGGGAGTTGCTCAGTTCAGTTACCCTACGTCCTATTCAGACAATCATTAAAGATTCTGGGTGCCCCATCTCAAAAAAGATGGAATTCGGAAAAGTGCAGAGGGGTCTGGAACAGCTTCCATAGGAGGCAAGATTAAAAAGACTGGAACTGGTCATCTTGGAAAAGAGACGACGACAGAGGGGATGTGAGGTCTATAAAATCAAGCATGATGTGGGGAAAGTGAATAGGGAAGTGTTATTTACCCCTTCACATACCACAAGAACCAGGAGTCACCCAAGGAAATTAATTACTCGTCAGGTTTAAACAAACAGAAGGAAGTATTTCTTCACACGACACACAGTCAGCCTGTGGAACTCCTTGCCAGGGAATGCTGTGAAGGCCAAAAGTATCACTGAGTTCAAAGAAGAAATCAAGTTCGTGGAGGATACTCCGTTGATGGCTATTAGCCAAGATGGTCAGGGACACAACCCCATTCTTTGAGTGTCCCTAAACCTCTGACTGCCAGAAGCTGGGACTGGACGACGGGATGGATCATTCGCTAATTGCTCTGTTCTGTTCATTCCCTCTGAAGCATCTGGCACTGGCCACTGTCCGGAGACAGGATGCTGGGCTAGATGGATCATTGGTCTGACCCAGTCTGGCCGTTCTTATGTATTCCGAATGAACCCTGGTGTCCTGGCCAAATTCCAACCCTGCTAATTAAGTTCTGCCTCTTTAAATTGCCCCCTGCATGTGGCATTTTTCCTGTATTCAGTTGTTGCCCTCAATCCACCCCAGAGGTGGCTGCGTTCCGTTCCGTTACCATAGCTTCACAACACCTCCATTCTCTTGTCCCTGTTTTCCAGGAGGGGAACTGTGTCACAGAGATAGTGATTTGCCCAAGAGTCTGTGGCAGAACTGGGAACCGAATGGCGGTCTCCTGAGTCCTAGGTTAATGCTTTAACCACTGCGCCACCCTCCCTCTCCTCTGTAGCAAGTGCTCAGAGTGGTATCTCTGTCGGACGCCCCGCAGCACAGTGGGAATGTCTGGCTTGGACGCACTCAGTTCCTAAGGGTTAAATTCCACCCACCGTTAAAGCCATGCAACCTCTAACCCTGGATGTATATTTAGCAGCTTGTATATTAGAGGCTTCTCCATTTCCCTCCCCCCGTGCTCTGTTCCTCATTTTCTCTTTTCCTTATTTACCGAGAATACAATTTATTTACCCAGTGCAGGGCCCTCCTGAGCCAGTGGATTGGAACTGCTGGAAGGATCACCCAGCCCACAGACACATTCCCCAGCCCAGCCGCCCTGGGAGGCCAGCCAGGAACTCAGCACAAACATGTAATAAAAACGCATCTCGTTACGCAGTTGCTTTTATAAACGTGAGCATTTAAACAAATCCAGAGCTTGGGCTAAAAATATTTTAACAATAGGAAAATGCATAAATCTTTCCAACCGCTGACTTACCAACCTGTGAAATCCCCCTTTCTGTCTGCTGGACTGATGCTGCCTTAGCAAACTGGGGATGGGCTGCACCGTGAGAGGTGCTCGGGCAGAGAAGAGGGACCCCAAGGGGGTAGATTTTAGAGGGATTGATCCTGTAAGGTGCTGTGTGATTTCTGCAAGGGCAGTGAGATCTGAGGGCACTTGGTAACTCAAAGCGAGCGTGGAAAAACCTCCTCCGAGAAGTGATTCTGCATCCTGGCCTTGTCTACACCCTGAAGCTGCAAACCAGTGTAGCTGAACCGGGGCAAACCACTGTGTGGACGCTCTTACATTGCTTTAAAGCTGGCTGGTGTCGGTTTAACTTGCATCGACATTTCCCAATATGAAGTGGGTTTAAATTGAATTAAGAGCGTCCATACTGGGGCTTGCACCGGTTTAACTAAACTGACTTTTAAATGCACCTCTAATAAATGGGGACAGGTTTGTGTGTGGAGCTGACCGGGGGCTGGGATTCTCTAAAGGAGCAGAGGGTGCTGGACCCCTGAAATTTCTTGGCTTGTGGGCCCCCAGAACTCCTTTGAAAATGAAGCGAGGCCTGTCCCTGAGGGGAAGGTGTATTGCAGGCTCGCCCATTGGGACAAGGCTGGTTAGTGTCTGAGTACGCAGACCCCGGTGACCTGGGGGACTCTGGGAATGTCGCTGCTGTGCTTAAAGTGAATAATGGCACCTTCTGACAGGGCTGCAGAGACTGGTCTCCGCGTGCAAAGCTGGTTTGGAGCTGGAGCTAAATTCGAAGGGGGTGTCGGTGTTTGCACAATAGAGGCCTCACTGCTAACTGCAGCCGTGGGGTGCTATCAGAACGCAAGCCTGTACCCAGGGCCGGCTCCAGGCACCAGCTTAACAAGCAGGTGCTTGGGGCGGCCACTCGGGAGAGGGGCGGCATGTCCAGGTATTCGGCGGCAATTCGGCGGCGGGTCCCTCACTCCCGCTCGGAGCGAAGGACCTCCCGCCGAATTGCCGCCGCAGATTGGGATTGCAGCTTTTTTGTTGTTGTTGTTGTTGTTTTGTTTGCTGTTGTTTTTGGCTTCCTGGGGCGGCAAAAACCCTGGAGCCGGCGCTGCCTGTACCAATAAGAACTGGTTCTGCGCCGGCGGGGCCGTCTGAATCCAGATCCACACTCCCCAAAGCAGGCCAGGAGCTGGTGTTCTGCTTCTCCCAACAATTTCCCCGCGGTGGCCGAAACAGTGACCTGGCCACGCGTGCGAGGGTGACTGCTCCGGTTCGTCTGTCCCTAGAGCCCGGCTGCGTTGTCTTTCTGCTGAATTTGGTGGTTGCTTTCCGCTCTCATTGGCATGTCACTGGATTTAACCCCTGGGGCCGAGGAAACCAGACCCTGCTCTCGGTTTTGCTCTCGGGCTTAGCTGTTTTTATGTCCAGGCTCCCAGAGCCCTGTGGGTATTGGATTAGTATTTTCTCCTTGTTGTGCTGATGCAGCAAACAAGCGTCTCAAGTTACAGGAAAGGGAGCTGGGGTCTGTTCCCTTTCACCAAGGCCTTTGCTGCACACCCCAGCCTCTTGACATTTCAGGGCGGCAGCCTGCACAGAACACGGCTCCTCCTTTTCTGGAAAGCCCAGCCCCGTCGCACTCAGTATGAGGGAGAATCCCCCTTAGCCCTTTGCAGTGTGAGGAGAATGACACTGGGGAAGCAGTTCTGATTCTATCCAGCAGAAGGCAATGGCCAGTAATCATTTGTCATCATTAGCATCATAGGAGCCTATTCTGCCTAGTGCAGGGAAGGAGCTGCCACCTAAGCAAGCTGGAGGCAAGGCTAAGGAACAGCCCACAGCAGGGGTGGACTCTGGGGCCCTCCCTACACCATAAAGCAGGGGCTGCAGGTAGAGGAAAGGGCATGGGGACACTCTGAGGAGGGTGGCGACACCAGGGCCGGGGACAGCCCAGAAGGGAGTGTACAGCCGGTGTAAGAAGGCTGCACGGGATACTGGTACGGTGGGAGTCTCCTCCCCCCAATGACCGAGTGGCGGCTCTGGGGTGTGCCAGGGGCTGGGCTCTCAGAGGAGCCAGGGCCACGTTTCCTGTGTGACTTCAAAGGGGAAAAAAGAATCGCCCATTAATCCTGGGAAGCAACAGGTGCGGGAGGCCACGTGCTCCATGCTGACCTAGTTTTTCAGAATCCTCCGTAACCCACATCCCTACTTTCCCTCCCTCCTTTGAGTGAACTCGCAGGGTTTCCACAGGGCTCTTTCCGACAACGAATGCGATGAGCCCGGTGCTGCAGAATCACCTCCCTGAGAGAAGGAACGGGGGAATTCTGCACCGCTGGAATTGCCCTCTTTACGCTGGCGGGTACTGAAAACACCCTGCTGCAATGCTGCTGGGCTAAAGCGAGTGCCGATGTTTATTATGGAGTCTGTAGGGTGGAATCATGCTTGGCAGTGTACGCACATTTAACAAGAAAGATGGGCCCTGCTTCAGAGAGCTTCTCCGATGTGCTCATGTACGGTGATGGGCAGCAGTAGCAAACCAAAAGCAATTAGGAGTGAGCCCAGGTTTGCAAAATATCCCAGTTGTATTTCAGAGGGGCAGGAAACTGGAAATTACCCCACTTTTGCAAAATGTTCCTGGTGACTTTTTTTTTTTTTTAGTTGGAAGGCAGTAAGTGTAAAGAGATCCCAGTCTTGCAAAATATTCTGGGTGTGTTTTATGGAAGGGGGGCAGTAAAACTGTGTGAGTGCAAATCTGGGTGAGCTTAAAAACTTGCTATGTAAAGATCCACCCGTTCCGGCCCCAATCCTGCACTAATGCACAGACTGACATTTAAATAAGAGTAAATCCCTTTGAAGTTAATGGTCACACGCTTATTTTCACCCTCCGCCCGAAATGTTTGTAGGGCCATAAACATTGAGTGAGATTTGCAATAAACGTTCATTCAAAGTATGGGAAGCATCCCCCGTAAGGGTTAAAGAAATCCAGGTGGCGGTTCTCAGGCGAGCGGGTTTTGTATACCTGGAGACAGTCCTAGGACTGGGTGTGTGGCAGTAGCTGTGCAATCAAACAAGGCAATTCTCCTCTAATCCCCTCCCCGCCTTTCTGTAGGGCAGGCAGCCAGCCGGGAGCCCCCCTTCCCTGACCCTAAGCAGGGCTGAGCTCCGGCACCCCTGGGCCCTGCTGCATCAGTTATGAATGGAAAACAATTGCTTGGGCCCCGGCCCCTCTTGCCTGACCCAGAGTCGCTTTTTAAAACACACCCGCGGTGACAGCTGCCCCCCCCCCCCCAATTCACTGTCCACTTCAATCTTTCCCCCTGCAACCCCCCCTTCCCCCCCAATTCACTGTCCACTTCAATCTTTCCCCCTGCAACCCCCCCTTTCCCCCCTCCATCTCCCCCCCAATTCACTGTCCACTTCAATCTTCCCCCCCCTCCATCTCCCCCCCATTCACTGTCCACTTCAATCCCCCCCTCCCCCCTTCATCTCCCCCCCCAATTCACTGTCCACTTCAATCTTCTCCCCCCCCAATTCACTGTCCACTTCAATCTTTCCCCCTGCAACCCCCCCTTCCCCCCCTCCATCTCCCCCCCAATTCACTGTCCACTTCAATCTTCTCCCCCCCCATTCACTGTCCACTTCAATCTTTCCCCCTCCAACCCCCTATTCCCCCCCCATCTGTGTTTATCCCGCCTGGCTGCCCCCACTTTGGCTCTTTCTATTCCTGGCCCCGCGCCCCTCCCCCTCCCTGCCCAGGGGGGTCTATTTTTAGCCAGGGGCCGCGCCGGGCTATTTATAGATCAAACAATGCGCAGGCCTGCGTCAATGGAACCCCGTGTGCGTCACCCGCCCAGACATTCCAGCCCGCCCCGCCCCCCCGGCCGGCGGGGACCGGAACATTCCGCCCCCCCGCGCCTTGTATGGCCACGGCTGCAGCCGGCCCTGCGTCAGCGGGTCCCCCCGCCTCTGGCCCCGCCCCCGCGCCGTGCGTCACAGAGGGCTTAAGAGGATCCCCCCGCGCCGGCCTGGGAGCCCCAGAGCCGCTCCGAGCCCGTCCAGCCGCGGGCGCCTCCAGTGCAGCGCGCCGCCCGGGTCCCGCCGCAGCCGGGTAGGTGCATTGCCCGGCCCGCGGGGCGCTCCGGAGAGCGGGGCCGGGCGGGGGGGCGCTCACCTGGCTGGGGGGGGCGGGGCAGTGCTGCTGGGAAGGGGGGGGGGGCTCCGGTTTATGTTGCATGGGGGGGCGCTCACCTGGCGGGGGCGGGCCAGTGCTGCTGGGGGGCTGGGAAGGGGGGGGCTCCGGTTTATGCTGCATGGGGGGGCGCTCACCTGGCGGGGGCGGGGCAGTGCTGCTGGGGGGCTGGGAAGGGGGGGGCTCCGGTTTATGTTGCATGGGGGGACGCTCACCTGGAAGTGGGGGGCAGGGCAGTGCTGCTGGGGGGCTGCGAAGGGGGGGGGGTCTCTGGTTTATGTTGCATGGGGGGGGTGCTGCCAGGTGGGGGCCGGGCGGGGGGCGCTCACCTGGAAGTGGGGGGCGGGGCAGTGCTGCTGGGGGGCTGGGAAGGGGGGGTGTCTCCGGTTTATGTTGCATGGGGGGGGATGCTGCCAGGTGGGGGCCGGGCGGGGGGCGCTCACCTGGAAGGGGGGGGGGCCGGGGCAGTGCTGCTGGGGGGCTGGGAAGGGGGTGTGTGTGTCCGGTTTATGTGCGGGGGGGCGGGTGCGGTGCTGCTGTCTCCTGTGCAGAGTTAAAGTGCAAGGTGGGATTGGGGGGGCGCGTTCCTGTCCATTGAACTGGGCGCCTTTACAGGCTGCATTGGCTTTTGGGGGGGGTGTGTGTCTAAAGTTGCAGGAACCCGACCTGGGAGTTCTGGGGGGTGCGTGCAGGTGGCGCTGAGCGGGGTGGTTTTGTTTTTCTAGTCGTGATTGACATTGTGCTGGGGGGGGGGGGGTGTGGAGGCTGCAGGGGCAGCCTCTGCTGCTGCTCTTTGCTGTCTAAAAGCAGCTGTGCCCATTTGATTGGGAGGGAGGTGGGGGGGCCCCTGAGTTGGCGGATCAGATGCTGTGTGTTGCACTGAGGGCCGGCTGCGTGCCAGGGCTGTGTGAGAAGTGACCGTGGGTCAGGATTGCTGTGGGCATATGGCAAAGTAACGGGAACTCTCCAACGGCTCTTTAAAGCCCCTCTGCAAATTACCACCTTGCCCATGTCCGGAGCTCTGTCCTCCTTTCCCCAGTCACCTTGGCAGGTTGGCGCTCGGTGCTTCAAGTGTGTAGGGGCCAGCAGGGGGGCGTTGCAAGGGGTCGCAGACCCGGCCCAGTCAAAACGTTTTTAAATTGAGTTGAGTCCTTGGGGGGCTCACTTTTAGCCTTGTTTTAGCAAAGCTGCTGCTCCCAGGTTAAGAGAACCCCCCCCCCCACACACACACACACACACTTTTTTCAGACCGCTTTAAATGTAATAAGTTGCAACTAATTCTTCTACTGTCATCTGACACTGCAACATAAACACACACTTCTGAAATCCCCTGCCTTTAGCAAGGCATCCAGGAGGGTTCTTTAATTCAGTGGTTCTCAAAACTGTGGGTCGGGACCCCATTTCAATGGGGTCGCCAAGGGTTGACAGCCTTGCTGGGGCCCAGGGCCGAAGCCAGAGCCCCATTGCCCAGGGCCAAAGCCTAAGGGCTTCAGCCCTGAGTGTGTGTGTGGGGGGGCGCTCAGGTTACAGGCCCCCCCGCCTGGGGCTGAGGCCCTTGAGATTTGGCTTTGCCCCTCCCTCCCCGCCAAGAGCGGTGGGGCTCTGGCTTTGGTTTTGTCCCTGGCCCCCCTGCCAGGGGCGGCAGAGCTCAGGCGGGCTCAGGCTTCGGTCCCCCCTCCTGCCCAAATAATGCCCAAATAAATCGGTTACTCTTTAAGGTGCCACCGAACTCCTCATTGTTTTTTTGGATGCAGACTAACACAGCTACCCCCCCTGATCCTTGGCCTCCTGGGGTCATTTTGTAGCAATTTTTGTTGTCAGAAGGGGGGTCGTGGTGCAATGGGGTTTGAGAACCCCTGCTTTAATTAAATGGTCAGTTAATTGGTTTTGCCAATACACCTCTACCCCGATATAACGCGAATTCGGATATAACGCGGTAAAGTAGCACTCCGGGGGGGGGGGGGCTGCGCACTCTGGCAGATCAAAGCAAGTTCGATATAACACGGTTTTCACCTATAACGCGGTAAGATTTTTTTGGCTCCCGAGGACGGCGTTTGTCAAAGTTAGAATTAAGACTTACAGTTTTTAGTTATAGACCACTCTGTTTTATCAGCACAGCGCTGCGCTAATAAAACAGAGTGGTCTATAAAGGAAGAAAAACATTAAGATATAAAACAATAAGTCGCACCTAAGCTAATGGTGGGACGTTAGCAGAAAATTGCTAAAAGTTAGTAAGAAAATAAGATGTGTGTCTGGCCCCAGGAAAACTTATCAGCTTTGCTTCCTTTGTTTTCTTGTTAAGTTCACCCCCCCTTTTTATCTGTATAAATAAGACAGTCTAAGTCTTATATGGTACTCACATTATCTAAATGTATCAGCACAGCGCTGCGCTAATAAAACAGAGTGGTCTATAACTAAAAACTGTGAGTCTTAATTCTAACTTTGACACGTTCTATCAAGGTAGAGGTGTATTATTTCGTGTTGACGATTCTGGGATGCAAACGGGGACCCTCCTTTGACCCGTGTGCAGAGCTGCTGTAGAACAGCAAACGTTGAGTGGACTTTCTGCTGCATGGCTGGTCTAGCCTCTGAACAGAGCAGCTGGGTTTTTGTTTCTTTTTTTAAATAAAATCCCTCTGAATTTTGACTTGCAAAACAACTTGGCACCAGCACGGTGCAGGGGAGCAAATCAGGAAAGGCCCCACCTTGCTCCCTTTTATATGATTGCTGAGCATGGATCCTGCTGGGGCGGGGGGGAGGAATGCAGTTTCTGGCTGGACCCAAGCAACAGACGCAGCTTTGCCTCGACACACCTGGCAACCAGATTCACCACCCAGGCTCCGTTCATTTGTAACTTGCTGAAAGGCTGGCAAAGTTGATTTATTGCCACCTGAGGGGAGGGGAGGCGCTCTTGTGCTTTGGCTAAAGACTTGTGAACATGGTGCTGTCACCCCCTGTGCAACAGTATCCGATCGCAGGGGGTAATGCATTTTTTTGGATACCACAGGGAGAGGCACCTTATAAGTACTCGTATTAAAAATTAACAGGCCTGGTCTTGAGCCATTATCTGCAGCATCTCCCTGGATCGGGCTACATATTAATCATAGGAGAGTAGTTAGAGAGGGGAACAGATTCTGCTCTCATTTACACTGCTGGAAATCCAGAGTGACTTCAGTCGTGTTGCTCCAGATGTACGTCGGTGCAACCAAGTGCACGGTAATTTTTGAAGTACTATCTGGAAGACTGCAGGGGGCGCATGTGAGGGATTTTTCTATTGCTTTAAAACATCATAATCTGTGTATCAGTCTCTCTAAGGAGAATTTTAAAATGAGGAAGGAAAAAATAAATTTGAATAAGCAAGCAGCGCCTGCGAAAACCCAGAGTAAGCTTTAATCATCCAGGGAATCAACTTTTCCTGTTGACCATTCCCTTGCAAATTTTTAAAACGCAAGCTGTGAAGGGGTAGGGTGACCAGATGTCCTGATTTTATAGGGACAGTCCCGATATTTGGGGCTTGGTCTTACATAGGTGCCTGTTACTCCCCAGCCCATCCTGATTTTTCACACTTTCTGTCTGGTCACCCTATGAAGGGGAGAGAGAATGCTGACAAACCTTGTGAGGAGGTTCAGTCCGTGCGGGCCGAGGCATCACGTATCTTGTCCTTGGTGGTGGTGATTTATACTCAAAGCAATTTGCATTTAAAAAACCCCCAACATCATAAAGGCTCAGTGGTGTGTAGCGTTGTTGGGTTGCTATAGCAACAACAAGCTAATGCAATTCTTTGTGTTGATGTGACTACCCGCGATGGCAGAGCGGAGGTGGGGAACAGGTGTAGACGGTGTAAATAGTGTGTGAGCGGGGGGGTCCCTCTGCTGGTTAGAATTCGAATGACCCAACTGTGTGTCATAAGCCCTATACTGAAAACAGCTGATGGCTCAGGCAGCTGGAGCTTGGGCGTATGGAGCGCAGGTGCCTTGAGTTTTTGCTCTGTTGCTGCTCATGAGTTCTGAATGGGTCTGTTACGCAGCATAGTGACCGCTCTGGCTGTGGAGGTGGGCATAGTGTGTCTATATAATGTCTATCATCCATAATGGTGGAAAATATGATCAGAACACTAGGACTGGAGGAAAGCCGTCCGTACCCATTGTTACTGATTGAGCACCACGTGCTTTTAAGCTGGCACAGCTCTTCTACCAAAGAGAGAGGGCAGCTGGGCTCTTTGCTCTCGGACGCCAGGGCCAGATCCTCAGCTGGTGTAAATCAACCTTGCATGGACTTCCATGGTGCCAGGGTGACGTACGTGAGCCGAGGACCTGGCCCTTTGCGCTTCAGAACTTCAGATCTTCTCCAGAGACACCGTTAAGGACGGGCTGAGCGCATCCCAGCAAGAAGTTAACTGCTGAGAGCCAAGCCTCTGGTTAGGAACCCAGAATAACTGGGCTGCACGTCGCGGTGGGGACAGGAGATCCTGCGAGTACTTTGCTTGGCTAATGAGGCCATTTTACTGCTTTGTCCCTTGTGAAACACGTTGACTTTGTCTCCCTTTACCAGGAAAAGTCCCCGATGAGCCTTTTTTTCATTCGTATTCATTATTTATTTGTATTCTACCAGCAGCTGTAGGTCTGGGGCCTACTGGGCCGGGCACAGCACAAACGTAGAAAGAGAGGAGATTCCCTGCCCCCCAAAGCTTCCACTCAAAATAGAATTATTATTATTCCATTTCTTCATCTGGGGAAACCGGGACCAGAGAGTCCCAAGGGAGATGTGGGAAATAAACCTAGATCTCCTGAGCGTTCGGTCGAGGCCTGACTTTCCAGGCCAACCCTTCCTTGCAGCTAAGGAGACCCCAGCCTGGGCCTCTGAGCAGAGAATGTCGTTAAACTGGAGCAAATCCGTCTGCGCTGAGCTGCGTGCGTTGTGCGTTTGGCTCTCTGTGTGACTTCTGGCTGAGGCCAGTGGCCCGCTGATGCGGTGAGCTGTATGTGGATCGATCTTTTTAAATAACCAGGCCAGGTCCTGAAGTCTGTTCTCAAAGCCAATGGGAGTTTTGCCTGAATAAGGAGCAGCTGGCCCCAGAAGAACGTCGTAACCTTGTTCTGATGGTGCAACCGTGTCAACGCTGCTGGGAATTCTTATGTCTCCACATTCCGCCATCCTTTGCAGGCCGCTAAGGACGGCTTCTCGGCCAATCAGAAGATGACCTTTAAAGGTCTGCGATATGAATTACATTATCATCTTGCTGCAAGGGTTACTTCTGTCTTGGCTTTCAGCTTGCCCAGGGACTCTTGTTACGTCTCTCCTCTATATGGCCCCGTCTGCTGTTCCAGCCCTGCTGTTCCCTGGGTTGAGCGAGGGAGGCCGGCCGGCATGTGTCGGAAAGGAAAGCGAGCTGGCAAAGCAGCACAGGTTAGTTACGGTTCTGCGCCAGCAGTTATCAAACACCTCTCCTGCCGCAGGGTCAATGTGAGAACTCAAGAGCAAGATGGCTCCTCTGGGGTGGGGTGGGGCTGCGTGGGTCCAGATGCAAGACGCGAAGTGCTCGGGGCTGTGGTTGGGGGCATGCCAAGCCAATAGAGGTGTTTTTCCCTAGGAGGGAAAGGGTGGTAACATGGAACCGGCCTGGTGGGGCACCGTGCCCTGAGCCAGCCTGCTGGTCCTGCCGCTGGCCAGCAGCTCCTTCGGGTGCCCGGAGACCGGCACAAAACTCTGCCCAGTGAGGGGAGCAGGTCAGTCGGGGGGCACTGGGATGGGCCTGGAAAATCAGGCTGATAGGTTTGCAGGGACTCTCCTGAGTGTACCCTCACCACGATGTGGCAATGGGGCAGAGTCCGTACGAATGGCCACACGCCTACAGCCAGGCCCGCTGGGTTCTCGAACGAGTGCAGACACAGGACCCGCTGGGCTGGGGTGCCGGACGCCTGGGTATCCTATGGCGTGGCCCTGGGCAAGTCCCTTCCCGTCTCTGTCTGTCTTGTCTGCTGGGGCTGGCTCTTGCTATGTCTGTGCCGTGCCGGGGCTGCCGGGACTCTGCTGCGGCAGCCCCTCAGGTAGGGACGACCCAGCGAGCTGCGTGTCCGCCATCCGATCGCAGCCCTGACCCTTTGCAGAGCTGCCGGCTCAGCCCTGCTTGGCCTGTTCTAGTCCGAACGGCACAGAGTGGAGTCCGAAGTGGCCTCGTTTGGTGCCGGTGAAAGTCGGTTGCTCCCTTTGCTGGCTGCCGGCGGGAGGGAACGCAGCAGAGACGCGCTCCGCTGTGGCGTTTGGGAGGCAGGAGTGTCCGAAGAGCTCAGGCGAGTGGGTGCGTAGGGCCTGCTGGGAGCCTGGCCTGTCCTTAGCTTCCTAACCAGGAGCCGAGTGATCCTGGAGTCTGGCCCGTGCTATATGTTTGGCTTTCGAATTAGGAGCAAAACGCTGCACCCGACGCTCCCACCCAGGAGGTTTGGAGCCCAGTATTTTGGCCCAGCAAACCTTCCCCGCCAAGCCCCTGGGGTGGCAAGGCAGAGCCCTCTGCGATTCCCTCCGTTTGTGGTGAAAGCATTTCAGGCAATGGCCTTTCTGCCCAGTGGGGCCAGCTAAGAACGACCATTCCTCTCAGCTGGGGCTGATGGCTCAGCTGTGTGACTCCACCTTCAGCCCCGTCTCCACCGCTAGCCAGTTCTTTAGCTCGTCTCCAAACACCTTGAGGGCAGCGTTGACAGCCTTAATTCGCGCTGCCCCATGGCTGCGAAGGAGCTGGCTGATGTCAGGCCGGTGTGAGATACAAGCTTGTCAAAACAGCCATGTCCTCGGTTCCTTCTCACATACCAAGGCTCACGGCTTCCTTCTGTGAATTCCTGTCCCCATTCATTGTGGGGTTGCTGGGGCCAAGGTGGGGGTTGGCCTTACACCTCGGTTCACGGAGCCCACCAGGGGCTCGTGCAACACCATTAACTTGGGTGGAGTTACTCCTGATTTACACCACTGTGACTGAGGCAGAGTCGAGCCCCCACCTTGGCGCTGTGGAGCAGATGCTTCTAGCAATGTAGACGTCAGCGAGCGGGTGGAATTTTTGTTGAGTTTGGTGAAATTTCCCTCTCTGTGGGTTTTCACCCTGAAGCGCCTGGTTTTAGTGTGTATGGCCGTCTCCCCCGGGATCTGCAGTGCCGAGTTCAGGCAGCAGCAAGCCCCATGCCGTGCTCGGCCGAGGCACCGACTTCGAGGAGCAGTGGAGAGCTCAGCCTTGGCTTGTTGGCTTAGGGCCCCCCAGCGGGAAGAGCAGGGGGACCAGCTTATGCCACTCGAGGATAGAATTTCTTTCTCCCCCTTGTGATCTGGCCAGCCCAGAACTGCACTGAGACCTGGCCAGCTCCTTTTATGCTCAGCACCTCTTGGGATGAGGGCCGTTAGTTATTGTACAGCAAGCGTTGCCAAGGTGCCACCCCTGTGGTTTTAGGCCTGTCGCTCTGTTATGATGTAGATTACGGTAGGGGCTGGATAGGTGCTGGGGAGACAATCCCTCCCCCAAATTGCTCACAGGGTGTAAACAGGTGTGGGAGGGAAGGTGACTTGCCCAAGGCAGTGGTTCCCAACCAGGGGAACCTGTACCCCAGAGGTACGCAGAGCTCTTCCAGGGGGTACGTCAGCTCATCTAGTTTTACAACAGGCGACATAAAAAGCACTAGCGAAGTCAGTACAAACTACAGTTTCATACGGACAATGACTGGTTTATACTGCTCTATATACCATACACTGAAACGTCAGTCCAATGTTTATATTCCAATGGATTTATTTCATAATTCTATGGTAAAAATGAGAGTCAGCAATTGTTCAGTGACCGCGTGGGTGGGGCACTTTTGTATGTTTATGTCTGATTTTGGAAGCAAGTCGTTGTTAGGTGAGGTGAAACTTGGGGGGTACACAAGACAAATCAGACTCCTGAGAGGGGTACAATAGTCTGGAAAGGTTGAGAGCCACTGGGCCAAGGCATCTGAGCGGGGAATAGAAGACAGGTCTCCTGGTTCCTAGTCCGGTGCCTTATCCATGGTTCGCTGATCAGAGGCATTTCCCTGGGGCCCGTGGGAAAGGCTAGAGCCCGCCTCCCGCATGGCCCGTGCTGCACATCTGAGCTGGTGCCCTGCGCAAGTTCTCTACCCGATGAATGGGGAGCCGTGGCCTGGGGAGCGGGTGCGATTCCAGCCCGTTGTTAACGCCTCTGCCTTTCCCTTTGCCCCCTTGCTCAGAGATGCCCTGTATCCAAATGCAGCATGGGACCTTGCCTCAGAGCGGAGGGCCCTGTGAGCGCTACCCGGCAGACTTCCTGACTCCCGAGCTCAGCAAGTTCACCATGGACCTAGTCAACACCGAGATCGCGGCCACCACCTCCCTGCCCAGCTTCAACACCTTCATGGAGAACTACAGCGGGGAGTTCGACACGTTCTTGTACCAGATCCCGGCCTCCAGCCAACCCGCCTCCTTCAAACTCGAGGACTTCCAGGTGTATGGCTGCTACCCCGGCTCCTTCAGCAGCCAGCTGGACGAGACCATGTCTTCCAGCGGCTCGGAATATTACGGCAGCCCTTGCTCCATCCCGTCCCCGTCCACCCCAGGCTTCCAGACCCCGCAGGCCCCGGCGTGGGAGAGCTCCTTTGGGCCCTACTCGCCCACTCAGAACTACGAGGGCATGAGGCCCTGGGCGGAGCAGCCGAAAAGCAACTCCTCCCAGCCAGCCTTCTTCTTCGGCCCCTCGGCTCCCAGCCCCGGGGTCCCCCAGAGCCCCCTCAAGGTGCCGCCGGCCGCCGCCCACCGGCTGGACGCCGAGGTCTTTGCGCTCTCCCAGAGCTCCCCGGTGGGCTTTTCCGGCCTGTCCCTGGGCCAGGCCTCCCTGCACCTGGAGAGCCCCGCCTTGATGGACGGCTCCCTGTCGCCGGCCAAGACGCGCAGCCCCGGGGCCAACGAGGGGCGCTGCGCCGTGTGCGGAGACAATGCCTCCTGCCAGCACTACGGCGTCCGCACCTGCGAGGGCTGCAAGGGCTTTTTCAAGGTACGGGGACGTGGGGCCAGGGGAGACCCAGGGCAGTGCCTGAGAACCCACAGAGCCAATGGCCTCCCTCGCCAGCAGGCAGGCCCGCAACCTCCCCGCTCCGCCCCCGGCGCATGGCTGGTCTTGCTCCCAGACGGGCCCCAGAATCCTTTGCAGCCAGCGCAGAGGATTCTGGGATGTGGGTGGGGTCCCTGAGGGAGCCCCGATGGATGTGCTGAGTGAAGGAGTCTGTGGGTCTCCTCTTGGCCATTCTGCATGGGGCGAGCAGTGGGGGGGGCAGAGTGTCGTGCAGAGAGCCGTCACCAAGGCCCCCGTTATGCAGAGCACCAGCCTCCGTGCGCAGCCCCGGGGGGCTCGGGCCGGGCCTAGAACCCCCAGCCACGTGGGAAGATCTCGGTGGCTCTGGTGGTTTCCCTCCCTTTCCCCTCGTGCCCTTGGGCCCCGATTCGGCCGGTTACACACGTGGGGAGGGGGATGCCGGGGCGTAGCTCGTGCATCGGGGGCAGGGCTGGGGGATGAGCCCAGGGTCTCCCAAGCGGCTAGTGATTCTGGCCCAGCACCAGGCGCCTCAGGGAGGCCTCAGGTTGTGCTGAGATCCAGGCCCCTTCGGGGAGCAGCTGCGGTCCCTGCGCCGTGCAGCGCTGGCTCTTTGCGGGGGAGAGAAGCCATGTCTGGGGCGGGGAGGATGGCGCCGAGTCCCTGGGGTGGGGGCAGGGCAGGGGAATCGGGGCCCGGAGGGAGCGACCGCTCAGACCAAGAGCAGGCAGTCGAGTCTCCCCCGTCCCTACCTGCAGATGGAAGTGTGCAGGTGTGGCTGGCTGTCCGCCCCCCCTCCCCCCCCCCGAGAGCGACATGTTCCCCTCCCCCTCTCGTGTCCTGGGAACACGGCTCCTCGGATGTGAAACTGGAAACTGGGCGCCGTGGGGCGGGGACGCTGCTATAAAAATACCAGGGGGACAGAAGGGCTTTTGTTCCGTCCGGGCACCCGGGATCTCGCGCTCCCTCTTCGCCGGAGGCTCATGCGCTCCCTTGTTTCTCCTCCTCCCTGCAGCGCACGGTGCAGAAGAACGCCAAGTACATCTGCCTGGCCAACAAAGACTGCCCTGTGGACAAGAGGCGGCGGAACCGATGCCAGTTCTGTCGTTTCCAGAAGTGCCTCGCCGTGGGCATGGTCAAAGAAGGTACAGAGCTCGACACATGGTGTCCCCCTGCCAGGCTGGCTCTAGCTAGGCCGGGGCTTAGGGAGAATCCCTGGGTGGTGCTGACAACTGCGCCGGCTGGAGAGCCGGAGTTGTGTCCAGCCCCCATAACAAATCTTGTGTGTTCCTGGCAGCTGACTCCTGCTATCCCCGCTCCAGCTCTGCTGCTGCCCAGTTCCCCGGGACACCGCGCTGCTCCTTTGTCCCCGGGTGTATTGACTTCCAGGCCCAGTCTCATGCTGCTGCTTTCTTGCGGCTCCCACCAATTTAGCATCACTTGCGCATGCTCGCTTGCCTTTCCGTGGCTGTGATTCCAGGCTGGATCCAGAACAGGATGGGCTGGGGGTGGGGGAGACGTGGCTGGAATCTCACAAGGAACACAGTAGACTTGGACCCGAGTGGGTGGACACATCACCACAACCATCCGATCTCCCCAGATTTTCCAAGGTTCTGGGGGCAAACTTTTGTGAGCCCCCACCCTGCCCTGCCCAGCCCAGCCCCCAGCTCCTGTGTGTGGCTGCAGCCAACCCCCAGCCGTGCGCATGGATCTGTTCGTGCAGGCCGTTCCCCGTGTGTTTTTTGCAGCAGCCGCACAACCAGGGACGGGATGTGCAGGGAGCCGTCCCCACCCTGCTGAGTCTCTTCCCCGCCCTTTCCTCTCTCCCCAGTGGTCCGAACGGACAGCCTGAAGGGGCGCCGAGGGCGGCTCCCGTCCAAACCCAAACAGACCCAGGACGCCTCCCCCGTCAGCCTCATCACGTCGCTCGTCAGGGCGCACATCGATTCCGTACCCAGTGCCACCAAGCTGGACTATTCCAAGGTACCTGCCACTCGCAGCCGGGGGTCAGGATCCTGGGGCTCCCGGAGCAAGGGCGCCTCCGAGGGCTGGCTCCCTGCCACCCCCCAGCCCTGCCGTGTGCAGCCCACGGAGCTTTGGGGGGGCAAAGCCCTAGGGCCTGTGGGCAGTTAGAGAAGGGATCCTGGAGCCCTCGCCATCAATAAAAGGAAGCACGCTCCGGCGCTGTACGAATGGGGCCGCATGGTCTGCTGGCTAGTGCGCGGGGCACACGAGTTCTCTTCCCAGCTCTGGGAAGGCAGTGTTACCCAGTGGTTAGAGAGCTAGGAGGCAGGACTCCTGGGTTCATTCCCCAGCTCTAGGAGGGCGGTGTGAGCTAGGGCAGAGTGCGGGGACGCAGGACTCCTGGGTTCATTCCCCAGCCCTAGGAGGGCAGTGTGAGCTAGTGCAGAGTGCAGGGACGCAGGACTCCTGGGTTCATTCCCCAGCCCTAGGAGCAGGGCATGAGCTAGGTCAGAGTGCGGGGACGCAGGACTCCTGGGTGCATTCCCCAGCCCGAGGAGCGGGGCATGAGCTAGGGCAGAGTGGGGGGACGCCGGAGGCCTGGGTTCATTCCCCAGCCCTAGGAGCGCAGTGTGAGCTAGGGCAGAGTGCGGGGACGCAGGCCTCCTGGGTCCATTCCCCAGCCTTAGGAGCGGGGTATGAGTTAGGGCAGAGTGCGGGGACGCAGGACTCCGGGGTTCATTCCCCAGCCCTAGGAGCGGGGTGTGAGCTAGGGCAGAGTGCGGGGACGCAGGTCTCCTGGGTCCATTCCCCAGCCTTAGGAGCGGGGCATGAGTTAGGGCAGGGTGCGGGGACGCAGGACTCCTGGGTTCATCCCCCAGCCCTAGGAGGGCAGTGTGCGCTAGTGCAGAGTGCAGGGACGCAGCTCTCCTGGGTTCATCCCCCAGCCCTAGGAGGGCAGTGTGCGCTAGTGCAGAGTGCAGGGACGCAGGACTCCTGGGCTCATTCCCCAGCCCTAGGAGGGCAGTGTGCGCTAGGGCAGAGTGCAGGGACGCAGGACTCCTGGGCTCATTCCCCAGCCCTAGGAGCAGGGCATGAGCTAGTGCAGAGTGCGGGGACGCAGGACTCCTGGCTTCATTCCCCAGCCCTAGGAGCGGGGCATGTGCTAGGGCAGAGTGCGGGGACTCAGGACTCCTGGGTTCATTCCCCAGCCCTAGGGGCGGGGCGTGAGCTAGGGCAGAGTGCGGGGACGCAGGACTCCTGGGTTCATTCCCCAGCCCTAGGAAGGGAGAGTGAGTTGGAGCAGAGAACCAAGAGGCAGGATTCGGAGGTTCTGTTCCAGGCTGTGTCACCAATGTGCCACCTCCTGTCAGTGCCTGGCTTGTCCCACGGGGCCAGCCGTGCCCTGCCTCGCTACGGGGCTTCCTGTGGCTTGGGAGATCTCAGGCTCCCGGAGGAAAGCAGCTGTCGAAGTGCACAGTGCTCACGGGACAGTGTGTGCTGACCACACACTCAGGCTTACCTGACCCAGTCAGCTTCCCACATGCACGCACGGTATCTAGCACCTAGCCCTGGCTGCAGGACTCCTGGGTTCTCTTTTGGGCCTTAGGAGGTTGTGTTGTCTAGTGGCTAAAGGGGGCTGAGAGTCAGGACTCCTGGGTTCTCTGCCCAGCATTCTGCACCCAGATGGATTTGTCTGCAGATGAATCCCACCAACTGTGTTTCTGAGCCTGTCGTTGAATTTATCCAGGAGCTGGAGCTTTGGGCTCTGACCTCGGCAGTGAAATGCCAGCTGGCCTGGAGGCTCAGGGACCAATCCAGCTCCTCTCATCCAGGGAGCTCCGTGACCTTCAGAAACAGTAAACCATTAACCCTCCCAACGCCCCAGCGAGTTAGGGGCGACCCCCATTTTACTTGGGGGAAACTGAGGCAGGGCAGTGCAACGAATTGCCCAAAGTCACAGATTAAGCCAGTAGCAGAGAACCCAGGAGTCCTGTAGCCAGTGCTAGGCAGCAGAAAACGCCCAGGCCCAGATGGGTTGCGGTTTCCTGTCTCTCTGCTGCCCATGCGTTAACCTGGATGGTGTGCAATGGCTTTGAGAGACGCAGCCCCGGCTGTACTGCAGCGAGTAGCTGTGCGGCCCGAGGCCCGGCCTGTGGGAAGCTAACCCTGCTCGTGTGCTCGGCAGTTCCAGGAGTCTCTCTCCTACCAGTTCGAGAAGGAGGACTGCGTGGATGTGCAGCAGTTCTACGACCTGCTCACCGGCTCCATGGATGTGATCCGCAAGTGGGCGGAGAAGATCCAAGGGTTCCAGGAGCTCCCCAAGGAGGATCAGGACCTGCTTCTGGAATCTGCGTTCCTGGAGCTCTTTATTCTGCGGCTGGCCTACAGGTAATTCCCCCTCTGCTTCGTAACCCGTCCAGAGCCCGGCGGCCGCCGGACGCCGAGATTAGAGACAGGGGATGGTGACGTGGCAGCCTGGGTCGGTGGATGGGCACGGAGATCAGGACCTTGGGCAAAACCATCTAGAGTTTCAAAGGAGGCTGTGGCTCGGGTCATCCCCTCCACTCGGACAGCCCAGCTCAGGGGTTTGAGCGTTGGCCTGCTAAACCCAGGGTTGTGAGTTCAATCCTTGAGGGGGCCATTTAGGGATCTGGGGCAAAAATCTGTCTGGGGATTGGTCCTGCTTTGAGCAGGGGGTGGGACTAGATGACCTCCTAAGGTCCCTTCCAACCCTGATATTCTATGATTGGTCCTGTGGTGCCAGAGTCTCTGAACGTCAGACCTGCTGCGTAGGGCCCCTAGTGCCTGGCTAACTGGGCCGGGATCCTGGCTGTCGTCACCGGTGCTCCCTTCTGCTCAGGCGCTCTCTGGTTCCTGCTCTGACCCCGCTCCCTGCCCCCCTCCCAATCTGCTGCCGGCAGAGCCCCTGGCCTGCCCTCTGTTCTCTCCTGACCACGTGCGGCTCTGTCCCGTCCCTTGCAGGTCGAAGCCGGAGGAAGGCAAGCTGATCTTTTGCAACGGGGTGGTGCTTCACCGGATGCAGTGTGTGCGGGGCTTCGGGGAGTGGATCGACTCCATCCTGGAGTTCTCCCAGAGCCTGCACCGCATGAGCATCGACGTCCCCTCCTTCTCCTGCCTCACAGCTCTCGTCATCATCACAGGTGGGGCGGCTTTGCAGCTTCCTGCTGCCGGGGGAGGGATGGGCAAGTCTGGTCACTGAACTGGGAGCCAGAGGGTCTGATCCCAGCTCGGACACCGGCTCCCTCTGTGGCATTGGGCTGGGGGGTTATTGCCCTGCTCATGCTGGGGGGGCGGTAACACTAGGAGAGCCTTCTGCAAGCCGTGTCCGGGGCTCGGTGGGGCGGGGGGTTCGTGCTGTGGGAGAAGGCTCAGGAACTCTAGGCGAGCTGGCTTCCTCCAGCTCTCCGCTCCCCCACTCTCTGCTCCTCGAGGGGCGGAATTCGCTCTGACCATTAACAACTTTCAGGAGTGACTCCTGATTTCGGCACAATATGAGCCTCCTTAGAGGGGCCTGATTTCTGCACCCCCCTCCGAGAACCAGGCCCCAGGAAGATCTCGGGGGGGGGGGGGCACCCCAAATCTCTAGGCAGGCCTGGACAGTTAGGCCTGTTTGGATCCCAGCAGCACCAGAGGCTGCAGGCCGGGGGGCTGAGGCTCTGTCAGGATCTGCTTGACTCTTTAAACCAGGCTTCCAGCACAACCCGGCTCAATCAGCAAGGCATGCTGGGGCCCTAGAGCCTGTATCTACTCCTGCCCTTTTCCCAGCATGCCTTGCCATAGCCTCGAATTCCCAGGGGCCCGCTGCGAACTACAGTTCCCAGAATGCCTTGCTGCTTGAAGAGGGTTTTGTGTTCAAGGGTGCAGAACGTGCCCGGTACCGTCAGCGAGTGTCTGCTCTTTGGGGTGGATGAGACAGGCCAGGGATTGGGGGGCGGTTCAGGAGGCAGGAGCGCACGCCTGCTTTGCCATGGCCCAGCTATGCACACAGCGCCCATGCGCTGGGATCTAGGCCGGGCCAGGAGTGACCCCCCCCCCCTCCTCCTCCTTTCCAGACCGCCACGGGCTGAAGGACCCCAAGAAAGTGGAGGATCTCCAGAACCAAATCATCAGCTGCCTTAAGGACCACGTGACGTCCACCACGAGCGAGCAGACCCGCCCCAACTGCCTGTCCAAGCTGCTGGGCAAGCTGCCGGAGCTGCGCACCCTCTGCACGCAGGGCCTGCAGCGCATCTTCTACCTGAAGCTGGAGGACCTGGTGCCGCCACCTCCCATCGTGGACAAAATCTTCATGGACACGTTGCCCTTCTGAGGGGGGAGCAGCCCCCCGGGACCCTGTGAGGCCCCTGCCACGGGGAGCTCACTCGCTTTATAAAACGGGAGTTTTGACGGACATGTCTCCCCCCTGCGCGGAGGGGGAGGGACGATCAACGGAGCATTTCCAGAGGCCGGGGGGGCGAGCCCCACGGCCAGCCGGGATCGCGGGGACTCGTCGGAAGTGGGCAGAGCCCTTCACACCTCCTGGTGGCTGACCCGCGCTCGGCCTCCGCATCCCGTCTCGTGTACCAAACCCGTGGATCGCGACGTATTTCTCTGCGGAGAACCCCGATGTGCCTTTAAGGTGATGCACTCAGACGCCCAATATCCCTGTGCCCACAGCCCCCCACCCAGCCCCGGCTCTGTACTCACCGCTTGCAACGGCTGGCGCTTCACCACGCTGGGTAGGAGGGGCTGGTCCTGAGACACACGCAGGGGGTGCCCGGCCCTGCCCGCCTGCTGCATCCTGCGGCCAGGCAGGGATTGTGCCGGGAGCGGGCTCCTCCGGAACCAAGCAGTTTCCAGACCCTCCCAGCGGCTTCTTGCCTCACTTGTGCTCTTGCAGCGCTGCCCAGGGAGCGACGGACACGTGCTGTGGACGTGGCACATGGGATGCTTCCCGCCTGTCTGCTGCAGATACGTCTCTGTAAATAGAGGGGGTTTAAACCTTGTAAATACGGCTGAGAACCGCAGAGGCAGCGAGAGTCGAGAAGGGGCACTGGGAAGGCTGGGAGGGAGATGCCTATTTTGTTCTATCTGCTGACAACCACGTGGCTTTCTGTGCCTGGGAGGGCTTCCTCTCTCGTTTTGGCCTTTTCCTGTATATAAACTTGTACGTAAAACAAAAAATCAACATTTATATTTGTGTATTTTTTGGGGATTTACCATATGTGACTTTTTTCTGATTAATATATATTTAATATATTGAAATAAAAAAACATCCTGGTAGCCGTACCTCTCTCCCACTTGTGCCGTACCGCTGCGGCTGGCCGTGGGGATCGCGCAGAGACGCTGGCAGGTTTGCGCTGGGCCCTGTACGAACCGAACGTTGGGGAGGGATACAGAACCTCCTGCTTCAGGGTGGAAGCTGGTCTCTCTCTGGGAGCGGGATGGGGCCTCGCGGGGGGCAGATGGATCGCACGCCTGCCAGCTGGGGGGTGTCCTGCCCCTTTCCCTGCGGTTGCTGTCGGAGATGGGACACTGCACGGACCTTGGGCGCTGACCCAGATGGTCTGAAGTGTCCCCAGTTCCTGTTCTCGGGGACACAGCAGGACCGGTGGCATCTGGCCCGTGTTCTAAAACGACTTCCCGTGGGCTGGAGGATGTCCCAGCTGCTCTGGCGGCTGACAAGCTGAGATTTACGTCCAGCCCCGACCTGAACGGTGTCTTGGCAGGCGCTGGGAGCCCCAGATCAGTGCTGAGCTCTGGAGCCCGACCCCCTGCCCAGCTCCAGCATGGGCCTGTCCTGCCCCAGGAGAGCCCTGCCCATGTGCCTCAAACCTCCCCTGCTGGGGCCAGCTTGATGTTTAGTCCCCACGGCTCTTTGGGTCCCAGACCGGCTGGCAGTGGGGCTAGCTGGGCTGAGAACCCTCGTGACTCGTTCCACCCAACAGCAATGACTAGCGAGCTGGCTTCCCGGCCCATCAGCGTGCTGCTGAGCGGCCGAACCCAGGGCAAGCCCGGCCCGCGGATCAGCTGGCTCCCACGCCGTCCGCCTGCCTGGGCTCGTGACGCACGAGTGACCGTGCGCCCGTGGCCTGCAGCCTCTGGTGACCAGCACCAGCATTCGCAGCGCTGAACGGTGGCGGCCTGGCACCGGAGCAGGAGATGAATCACGGAGCCGCACGTACCAGCACGGCCTGTAACGCCCGCCCGCCCTGCCGAGGGGCTCTGATTTCAGCTCAAGCCGGGCCGTAGGAACAGCTTAGACAGTGGGATTTGCACGTTGAGCCCATGTGGAAACTCTGATGCCCTTGGACGGTAACTAATATCCCCGGGCGGCTGCGGCGGGCTCGGCACCTGTCTCGCTGTTGATTTGTTCTCCCTGAAATAGACTGGGAATGGAGCTCTCCCCCGCCCCCCTCGCTCCAGCTGCAATGATTCCCTCTCTGGCAGGGACGCAAAGGCTCCCGTTGGCCACCGAGCTGGGCCCGGCTTTGCCGGGTTGCCCAAAGGCGGGTGTTTAAGTGCCGGGAGGCAGAGGCCAGAGCCTGGCTGCGGCGGGGGGGTCGTGCGCAGGGTCTAACTTCCCGCTCTGTCCCCGGAGCGGCCTGAGGAGCTGGGGAACCTGGCACCGCCGAGCGAACGCCCGTGGGCACGGACCGGTCCGGCTGCCTTGGCCTCCCCCGCCCAGAGCAGGACGCGCTGAGATCCCCCCCAGATTAGTAGTTGTGGGTGCCCAACCGAGACGCCTGGGCTGGGGCTGCAGAAGTGCAGAGCTCTCCCCAGCGCCAAATGAAGGCACTGGCCTAGAAACGGGGGCTCGAGCTGGGGGCCCAGAGTGAGCAGCCCCCTGGGACTGTCAGCCCAGCCCCTCCTCCACCCCCATTCGTGGGGATTAATTGACAGGGAGGGACATGACCGCTTTGGGTCCACCCAGTGCAAAGCAGCCAGGCTCAGTGTGTGTCGTTTGAGCTGCAATCTGGGTGTGATGTGCCATCCCGCGGGAGCCCCTGGGGGTAGAGCCCTGCCCAGAGGCTGGGTGTGTGGCTAGGCCTTGGCTGTGGCTTTGTGCATGGGGCTGCGTTATCTTCCCGCTGCATGTCTGACACTGTAGGTGCGGCCGCCCGCCCGCGCTCTGCCCTCAACGTGTGGTGGTGCTGTGTGGCGGCTGTTCCACCCCAGACAGGGCTGCATTTCGGCGCTGGGCGAGCAGTTCCCTTGGGGTGTTGCTGTGGGATGGTTAAACAGCGGCCGTGTCCCACCCCAGAGGTGGCGTCTCACCAATGCCACGTGAAGTGCCCCCCCCTCTTACAAAACGGGGAGCCTGTGGGCTGAAGAGTGCTGGACTGGCAGTGCTGCGTCACTCATGGCACGGCAGCGAGCCTGGGAATAATGGCCTCCTTTGATGCGGCGCGGCTTGCGATCGCGGCCTGAGGCATCTCGCTGCTTGGGGCCGGCTGGGGAGCTTCGTGGGCATGGAATTTTCCATCTGAATCCTGGGCCGCTGCCTCGGACCGGGCCAAGCGGCACATTGACAGTAACTCCATTGAGGCTCCCGCAGAACAGTGTGTGTGTGTGGGGGGTGACAGCGGGAGGAATAAACCAGCCACCCCCAGCACGTCTAAGCCATACTGCAGCCCTTCGTCACCTTCCCTGGGCAAGGGGGCGTGGCGGGGGGGGGGGGGGGGCACGGCTGATCCTGGGCCCGGGGNCAGGGGAAGCAGGCAGAGAGGAACGTGAGCAGGGTGCTGGCTTTAGAAGTGGTTTAGCAGGAAGAGCAGGTGCCTAAGCAATCAGGACACCTGGGTTCTCATCCGTGAGCTGGGAAAGGCGCGTTGCTGGTGACAGAGCAAGGGGACGCGGGGGTCTAGTGGGTCAGAGCAGGGGGCTGGGAACCAGGACTCCTGGGTTCTATCCCAGCTCAGAGAGGGGGGTGGAGTATAATGGGTTAGAGTGGGCGGCTGGAAGCCAGCCAGGACTCCTGGGTTCTCTCTCTAGCTCAGCGGTCGGCAACCTTTCAGAAGTGGGGTGCCGAGTCTTCATTTATTCACTCTAATTTAAGGTTTCGCGTGCCAGTACTACATTTTAACGTTTTTAGAAGGTCTCTTTCTAGAAGTCTATAATATATAACTAAAATATTGTATGTAAAGTAAATAAGGTTTTAAAAATGTTTAAGAAGCTTCATTTAAAATTAAATTAAAATGCAGAGCTCCCTAGACCGGTGGCCAGGACCCGGGCGGTGTGAGTGCCACTGAAAATCAGCTCGCGTGCCGCCTTCGGCACCCGTGCCATAGGTTGCCTAACCCTGCTGTAGCTTTACAATAGATTTTCATTGTGACCTTGGTCAAGTCTCTGTGCCTCCATTTCCCCACTGAGCGGGGGTTGGTTGTACCCCCCTCTGCCTCCCAGGCTGAAGCTGCAGCTACTCATGGAGGTCGCTGGGGGGAAGCTGGGCAGCTGTGAGTAGAGACCAAATGCTGACCAACTGGCTCCCGTCCCTGGGGCTCGGGCTGAAGCGGCTGCTGTGTGGCCCCTGGTGAAAGTGGAGGTGTGACATTCCCCCCCCCCCCCCCCCCCCCCCCCCCCCCCCNAGCTGGACTCTTAGGAGAATGCCTGGGGGCCAGCCTGCCCAGATGGCCATGGGACCAGTGCTCAGATGTCTGCTCCCCCCCGGGGCTTAGGGTGGTGTCCCTGCTGCCAGGCCAGCACAAAGAATTCCAAAATGGAGCCATGGCGTGTTCCACCTTTCCTGTGAAGATCTCCAAGCAAGCACGAGCCGAATCCTGCTCTCGACTACACCAGGGTAAAGCCAGAGTGACTCCCCTGGCTGCAAGGGAGTTCCTGCGGCTCTGGAGCAGCATCTGGCCCTTGACGCCAATTTGTCCCAGCACTTCTCCGGCTGGGGGATTGTTAGTAACACGTTTTTACGCACCGTTCCGAGCGCATTCTGCAAAGGGGCCCATTGGAAGCCCTTTGGGACAGGGACGGTCGTGTTCTGTGATGGTGCAGCGCCCAGCACCAATGTGTCCTCCTAGGCACTACCATAGTGGATAGCTCAGTGGTTTGAGCATTGACCTGCTAAACCCAGGGTTGTGAGTTCAATCCTTGAGGGGGCCACTTAGGGATCTGGGGCAAAATCAGTACTTGGTCCTGCTAGTGAAGGCAGGGGGCTGGACTCAATGACCTTTCAGGGTCCCTTCCAGTTCTATGAGATAGGTATATCTCCATATATTATGTACAGTGCCTAGCACGAGAGGGGCCTGGGACTGACGGGGGGCCTGGGCGTGGCCAATTATCACCATTCTACACCTGGGAAGCTGGAAGCATAAAGAGGGGAAGGCACTATGGTCACACAGCAAGTCTGTGGCAGAGCTGGCCTGTGCCCCATTTGCTGGACTGTGCAGAAGAATAAGAACATCAGAACGGCCGTACTGGGTCAGACCAAAGGTCCATCCACCCCAGTGTCCTGTCTGCCGACAGTGGCCAATGCCAGGTGCCCCAGAGGGAATGAACCTAACAGGTAATGATCAAGTGATCTCTCTCCCGCCAGCGTCAATCCGGAGTGACTCTTTCAGACTCAATGCGGTTACTCTGATTTTTCCAGCAGTCAGTCAGGAACACAGAGATGACATGACTTCCCTAAGGTTATGCAGCAAAACCAGGAGTCGAACCCAGGAGTCCTGGCTGCCAGACCACTGCTCGAACCACTCAGCAGCACTGCCTTGCTGGAAAAACCAATGAGAGAAACGCCTCTCAGCAGCGCGAATCCATGTTCCAAAATCATAACCTTTAAAAACTAACGAATTAATTAATGTGGGGTCTGGTCATTTCCCTGCTGGGTTTTGAGCCCCAGGAATCACATTTTCAAGATTTTCTTTGCAACCACGTGAGCTAGGAATGTTCTCTCTTTAGGAATGGGAGCTGAGATGCTCACATAATCACCTGACTCCAGGAGGTGGGGCCTGAAGGAAAACAGGCAATATTGCCAGGCGCACAATGAAAAGCCAGAGTTGGCAATGCTGCCCTCTAACCTGGAGCAGAGCATGGTGGGCATCAAGAGATGCCAGGGAATTAATTCGTGTGATCTTTAGCGTCTCGGAGCCAGGCACGCCCTGGGAGACAGCTGTGTCGGGATCTGCCGTAGGGTGCACGGCTCCTTTCCAAGTCTCTGGAATCTTTCTCCGTCTGGGATTTTTATCCTTAATGTCCCCCTCCTCCCCGCAGTGTGTCTTTGTCACTGGCGGCTGAGATCGGTCCCGTGGGGACAGTCTTGGCATCCTGACTGGCTAAAATGGAGCAGCCCGGGGAGCCACTGGGACCGGTATTGGTAGGGGCTGGGGCTCTGGGGACTGCTCTCTGCTCCAGACCAGGACCATCTCCTACTGGAGGAGGGAATGACCCTGATTGCTCGGGATGGGCCTGAGGGCCCTCCGCCAGCCACACTGCCTAGCAGCAGGCCGCCTGGGCCGTGCACAGGAGGTGTCTACAACAGGCTGGGTGGGAGAGGGGGGCGTGTGGGGCTCTCTCTCTAGGCCTGGTTAGCGCACTCAGGGGAGGCGTAGCACTGAAGTGGTGTGTCAATTATTACTCTTTGTGTGTGTTATCATAGCAGCTGGGAGCCTCAGGCCTGGGCCACGGCCCCATTGTGCAAGGCGCTGTACAAACCCAGAACAAAAAGCCCCCCACTTCCAATCTCCGCTCAGGCCACGAGACAGATGGGGATGTCCACGGAAAGAAGGAGACAAAGTGGCCGGCACAGTAGCCTGCAGCCTCGGGATCCCCAGTTGGCTGGAGGCCCCTAACCATTGGCAAGTTTTTTCTGGCTGCCGGGCCGAGGACAGTTGTGAGGCGAGGCTGAAGGAGGAGGAGGAGTGAGTTGTGCGGATGTTTCTGGGGAGCACAGAGGGGAGTTCCACCCAGGCCCACGGAACGGGCTGGGTCTGACTGCAGTGCGGTCAGGTCCAGCCCCCGGCATGCGCCAAGCAGAAGAAGCGCATGTTGGATGGACGCTTCCCGGCTCCATTTGCCAGTGGCCTCCATCTTGCTGCCCTCGCATGAGCTGTAAGAACACCCAGCGATGTACAAAAGCCGTCTGCCCCCCCCCCCCACATCCACCCCTCTATGTTGCAAGGGGAATAACTGGCCCATAGAACAAATGTTAATGAATCTACCAAAGCCCCGCACCAAACAACAGGAGCATTGAGATGGTCTGGAATAAACAGCCGGCCTCTCACCAGCCTGGAGACAATGGCGGGTCTGTTTCGTATTGAGCGTTAATTTCCCAAACGACAATAGTCAAAGGGGATGTGACGTAGCCGCCACGGTGGAATCCCAGTGTGCGTTTTCCAGCCCTGAATGCCGGGCGTTCTTGACTGCGTGGGTTTTGGAAAACCTTGTTCACCGGGAACACAAGAGCCCCCTTGCTGGTGCTTTGCGGCCTGTCAAAGTTCCCATTGCATCTGGGCTGTGGCCCCTCCTGGGCCGGCGCCTTGTTCCACCACCCGCTCCCGCCAGCTGGGCGTTCTGCTCCATGCCGTGCGCCCCAGCGCCTCTCTGTGCCCCCGCCCGGGGCAGGACCATGACCCCGTCCTCTGCCTGAGGGCAAACGGGGTCGCGGCCTTAGCTCCATGGCCTGCTGGGCTCCTGCCTGCTCTGACTGTCCATGGGCCACGTGCTGAGGTGGCTGTCAGGTGAGGCGAGCTCCCCGACCTTCCCCTGGCCCAGCCGCGCAATCCCCTGACCTCCGGCAAGGCAGCTGGGCCGTGAAACGCCGTGGGCTCAGCCACCCGTGCCCTGGGAGCAGGTGGGCTTTGAGGCCGAGAGGAGGAGGCTGCTGAGAGCAGGAGCTTGGGGTCAGAAGGACACATGGCGGGGGGATGCTTTCCTGCCGTAGAGCCAGGTGGGGTTGGAGGGGCTGGGGGACAGGCTGCGAGATGGGCGGGAGTGGTGCAGGGAGCCCTGCTGTGCTTGCTCCAGGGTCCCTGGCCGGAGCCGGGAGTAGAGGGCGACCCAGGCTCTCCCTCTAGGGCTCTAAGGAAGGTGGGTGGCCCCTGGCGCAAGGGGCCCCAGGGTGCCTGAGCCTGGGGCCCCAGCGGGAGGTTGCTGGACGAGAGCTGGGTTTGCCGATGTCTTGCTCGCTCCGAAAGGGAGGGTGGGTCTCTCTGATGCTGGCAGAGCGCCTGGCGAGAGTGGAAGTCAAAGACCCCAAAGAGGGAAACTGAGGCACAGAGCACCAGGTCCCGAGGCAATCCTGTCGCAGCACCTCATCCTCCTCCGGCAACGTGTCTAACGCCTGGACTGAGAGCTCCTGGCTACTTGGCTGAACAGCGCCCAACCCAACGGGGCCCTGGGTGGCGCTGCCGTGACAAGTAAACTCTGCAGGTGCCTTCACAGCAGCAAGGCCCTGCTCATTTCCACACCCTTCCTCGTCAGCCCTCTGGCAGCAAGTATCTGGCTGCAGCAGGGAGTCTCTGGCCTGAGTTTGAACGGAGGCAGAGAGAGAAGGGAGGAGACCGGCTTTGCCCGAGGACATGCCTTTTCCCTGCTTTCTACGGATGCCACCGTTAGTCGCCACCTCGCTTGGAGTCCGAGCCGGGGTAGAGCCCAGGGAAAGCAGGAGCCGAGCCCTGAGCTAGAAGGGAGCCCCAGACCCAGGGACAGCTCTGACTGACGGACGCAGCCTCGGGCACTCACTGGGCCACGTGCTCAGGCCGTGTAGATGGGGTAGCCATTGCAGCAGGGCTGATTTGCACCCGCTGGGGGTCTGGCCCCATTGACTCCAGTGGAGCTCCGGCTGATTGACGCCAGCGGGGGTCCGGCCGTACGTTACACCGCAGCATCGGCTCCTTGGCAAGATTCGAGCTGGGTGGCTGCGTCTCAGTCGCTGCTGGAGATGGGTCTCTGGGAATCGCACCCCGGACGCCTCCCTTCACTCCTGCGTCCCCTGCGTCCATCCTCTGTCCTCACCGGCCCCGTTCTCCATCCTGCCTTGTGCCTCTTTGCACGTGGTCCTCTGGACTCTGACCAGCCTCCCCTGGGCCGTGCACTGCTTCTGCCCGGCCCTCCCGTGTTGACCCCGTCGCTGCTCTGGCCCTTGGCCCGTTGGGTATGTTCTCTGCCCTGGGGAGATGGTGCCTTCCCCCGGTGCAGCGGCCTGGCCTGTGGGCCTGAATCTGCTCTTGCTTACCCTGGCCGGACGTGCGGTGCTGCTGCACTCCCCAGCGTCAGCGAGGTGAGGCGAGGGCGTGGTGCTCGTACTGGGCCCATGTGCGTGGAAAGGCTGCGGGAGCAACGAATCACCAGCCTCCGGTGCCATCCCGGGAGCATGAGTCATTGGGACCCAATGCAGAAACCTCCACTGAGCTGGTTCTCGCTGGCTGCTGCACCCGAGCCGGCCCCCCAGGTCAGCAGGGAGCGTGCCTGCTTCTGCAGCAAACGCTGTTATTGTCTAGTCTGTCGCCTCCAGCCTGGCGCGCCCAGGAGGGGCCGGGGCATCGCCCGTCTCCTTGCCCCAAAGGCAGGCCCAGGAGGGGCCGGGGCATTGCCCGTCTCCTTGCCCCAAAGGCGCGCCCAGGAGGGGCCGGGGCATTGCCTGTCTCCTTGCCCCAAAGGCAGGCCCAGCTTGCTCGGCCTTTGGGCTCCCGGCTCGGAGAAGCTATTTTGACATGAATGCAACTCTCAGACTGCTGAGCACTTCGGTTTCGTGCAGTGCAGTGGGGAGGGGAGAATCTTGGCTCCTCATAACCAGAGACGGGCTGGGAACAAAGATGAACAGAAGGGACTGGAAGGGGAGGGATAGAATAACCGTGAAGAACAGCCTGTGCCTTCTATTTTCTCCACGCACAGCTAGCTGGCACATGCAGCCCTGCCCCCAGGCCATGCAGCTGCATGGAACTACACACATGCAAACATAGGAGTGCATGGCAACGCTACACATATTGCACGCGCACATTCGGTGCATACGTGTCTGTAAAGAGAGATCGACACCTGCAGCGAAACATACATGACACCTGGTGTAACTAAATATCCATGCCCTTCTGCACACACTGGGCCAGGCATATATATGCACAGGTGGGCGGTGGGCGGCATCGAACCTGGCATCTCTGAAGCTAAATGCCTGAGCCTCTACGGCACGAGCGAAAAGCCTCGTGGCCGTTAGCTAAGGCTGTAGCAGACTCATTAACCTCTCTCTACGTGGGCTCGGTGCTACAAGCGCTGCTCAAAACAGCTGGATGCAGGGTGAAGATGCAGGCAGGGGGGCAGGCAATAGCAGGGAACGGGCCTGGGGAGCGTGAAAGAGAGAGGCTGGGGGTGCCCGTGGGTCAGGGGCCCAGGGCTGGAGCTGGGGAGTCAAGGGAGGGCCTGTGTGGCAAGACCAAGCGCTGGTGAGGGAAGGAAATGTGTAGCCATGGGGAGGGCCAGGGACCTGTGATGGGGGGTGTCCCCCACACAGGCCTGAAGGGGTTAACCTGGGCCTGAGAGGCCAGTTACCTGGGAGCGAGAGAAAGCCAGGCATGATGGAGCCCGGCAGGGGCAGGGGGCGATTGTAAAGCCAGGAAGTTTGCAGCAGAAAGGGGCTGCTGGGAGGATGCTGGCAGCCAGGCTCTGGGGCTAGACGAGGTCGGAAGCGGCCCAGAGAGGCAGGAGCAGACCCTGGCTGCCTGCGAAGGGGTGGGCGGACCGGAGGGCCAAAGCCTCAAAGTGCCCTGCTAGCCTGAGGGGGACGGCTGACCTCCGAGGGGGAACTGAGGCACGGATACCATGAGGCCAGGCTGGGTACGTGACCCCGTTACAGGCTGGGTTCTCTGCTGCCTGGCGCCTGGAGCTGGCACTGCACCCGAACGGAGTGGGTGTAAAAATGCCACCAAACTGGAATCCTCCCGTCGCTCCCAGCCGCTGCGGTGACTTACACACCCCGTGCGTGCCAAGCGGGCGGGTAGATCCACCACTCCCCCGCAGAGAAAGACACGCACCAGCCGGAGGAACGAGGGGTGGCCGGCGGGTTCAAGTCCCTGGTTCTATCACCAGCTGCTTGGGTAAGTCGCCTGGGCCTAGGCCTTGCTAAGGGCCCACCCCCACAATGGAGGCCAGGCGGGCCAGGCTCTTCCACAGACCAACCCTGTGGCAGAGGCCGAGTGTTAGAAAACCTGGGGGGCAGCCCTGGCCCTCCGGCTGTCAAGGGAATCTCACTAGTGACTTCAGTGGAGTTAAGATTTCCCCTCCGTGCCCAGTTGTCACGCCTGGGGTAAGGAAACACCCTTCGTCTGTCACGCCTCTGCAGGGGGGGGGGGGGTTCTCCGGGCAGCGCCCCCCTCGCTACCCTTCTCCTAACAAAGAACTGGGGCTGCCACTTCCTGAAGCTCACGGAGCTGCTGCTTTGTTACCGCAGCTTGTGGCCGTTGGTAGGAAGCCAAGTCCGGCGGTCTGGCGACGCTCTCAAGGCGAAGGAGCACATGGAAATTCTGCCGGCCCCAGGTACCAGCAGCTCGTGTTCCCGGGCACGCTTCAAAGAGCCCGCTGTGTGCTTAGCCTTGAGCCCTTGTCAACACACAGACCTGGCCGGGGCATGACCAGAACGTGGCCCTTCTTGGGCTATGACAGGGCAGGAGAGTCTCAGCTCTTCCCTTTCTAATTCCAGGCAAACCGAGAGCCGTGGGAAGCCTCCTGCCCAATAGCCGCTGCCCCCAAAGGAGACGTCTATAGGGCATTTCATCAACGGATCTCAAAGCAGTTCACAAGCACCATAACTAGTTCACATGCTCCCCCTGGAGGCGGGGGGGGGGGCTCAGTTATTAACCCTTTCCTACAGAGAGAGAAGGTGAGGCACAGAAGTGAAGGGCCTGGGCACAGCTGCCAACTGAGGCAGGAACCCAGGTGTCCTGATTAGGTGACTAAATAAATGAGTATTTCACACACGCTCCTTTATACGGTGCACCGGCCCCTGCTGTCCGCTAACGAGGGCTTTGCCTTGTGCAGGAAGCTTAAAAGCCCCACTCTGGATCCCCAGGGATGCTGTTTCCTCAGGATCCTTCGCCCGGCACCCGATTCCTAGGGGCTCCCTGGTAACTAACAATTGCTTCCTCCCTAGGGGTACGTGTGGCGCTCAATCCACTGGCAGTAAATCCCGTCCCAGCCTCCCTCCATCACAAGGTCGGCAACAGCTGCAGTGCTCGGATTTCTGCAGCCATCTTGAAATGCTCTGAGCTGCGCAGACCTTCCTCTTCCAACCTCATTTGCACTTGCTCACTTTCCTGGGTGAGCTGCTTGTCGCTCACTAATGAGGGCTGCATGATGATTGCTGGGGGCGGCTCGGCCATGGCCCTGCACCTTGTGCAGCCACTCACACCGGGCAAAGGGTGTGACGTGCTGCCAAAGCCGGAGGGGAGCGCTGCCCGGTACGGGGCTGGGACCTGTGCGAGGGACAACCAGGTGGTGACTCAAGGTGCTCTGCCCACCGAGGACGCAAGCAGCCAAAGGCCGGGGGCGGGGGGGGTTGCTGGCGCAGGAGACCCGGATTCTGTTCCTGACGCCGTGCTGCTGCCTGGCCTCAGACGGGTCACTTAGGGTCAGACTTTTAAAGGTATTTAGGCATCGACCCCCCACTGAAATCAGCGTTTCCATCCCCCCTTTAAACGAGGGATTTCAGCCCTTCCTGCCTTGCGAGCCTGGCAGCGCTGTGGAGCCAGGAGCACCTGCCTTCTGGGTCCGTCCAGCACCTCGTGCCCCGGACTCCTCCCCACCGGGCCCTACAATGAGCCCCTGCTCCTGGCGGAGGCTCTTGGTGCAGCTGTGATACTGGCTATCAGGCAGTGGGACCTCTCTGGAGTCCCGCAGCTGGCTGGGGTGTGCTGGGCGCACGCGTGTCTCACGCCCCGAGACACGACGGGGTTTGAGGACAGCAGCTGAGTGGATGCCAGAGCCACCAGTGAAGCGTAGGGGGCGCTCAGGAGAAGGCGCGTGGGAAGCGGTGACGTGCCAGCGAGCTCACGCCCGGCCTCCTTCAGGGACAAGCGCTAAATAGCCACAGGCCCAGAGCAGCCTTAATTCAATTACCCTCCAACAGCCATGCACCAGGCCGGGGCTGGCACTGCCCCTGAGCCAGCATGTTCCAAGCAGGGCTACTCAGCAATGCCATGATTGCTGCTGACGATATATTTAGCCTTGACCTGGCTATAAATTAATTTGTAAACCGCGACTTTAACAAATAAAGCAGCTGCCGGGCAGAGCGAGGGAGAGGAGTCAGGGAGCCCGCTGCTCCTGGGCATAAGAGGTGGACGAGTGTCCTTTTTCCGTACATGCTGTTCTGGAAAAAAGCCCTGCTCCCACCCTGAGCCAGAAAGGCTGGCATTACAGGGCTATGCATGGAGATTTGCTCAATCTCACATAAATCAGGAGCTGCTTGGATCCTCTTGCACCAAAAATGCACAGGCCTCAAGCTGAAGGAGAATCCCTATGTGCTGGTAGCAGTATAGGCCTTATGACACACATCAGGGTAGCCTGACTCCATCCAGACAGTGATTGCCAGTTCATTGCACTGTTACCTCCGAAGTGGGCTCTACAGGTGGAACTGACACTTTTTGCCTGTGACCCAATCAACCCCCCCCCCTTCACCTTTCTGTAGGTCCTACAGTCGTGAATTGCTCACTTGCCTAGCAGCCATGAGCAGCCCTTGCAGTGACCTAGAGCAGGCAGACAGTCTGCCTTATCCAGGGCTCGATTTGTACTGAAAGGGGTTCTGGGGCTCAGCCCTGACCGTGTCGTGCTGCTCGGGTCGCTGAGGGGTACCTGGGGGCCCTGCAGGAACTTGCTGGGGCTGGGTCTCGGGCGGCCCCTGGGGAATGACGGAGCCTGAACCTTGCTGACCTCACCCTGCAGTAAAAATAGCCCCATGCTGGCGGGACGCTGCAGAGCCCTGGCCCGGCTGGGCCATGCTCCAGGAGAGCCAGGTCCAGGTTTGAAATAGAACAGACGGGCCTGGTGTGAAGGGCGGCTGCAGGGTCGTGCGGCCCAAACCTGCTTTCTTAGGCCAGTACAAAATAGGAGGTGCAGGGGAATGTTTTCTGCATTTCACTAAAATCATGTCTGTCCCCGACTCCCCACACTTACCCTGTGTCTGTCTGTCCCCGACTCCCCACACATACCCTGTGTCTGTCTATCTGTCTATCCCAGTGTCCGTAGTCTGTCCCCACACATACCCTGTGTCTGTCTATCTGTCTATCCCAGTGTCTGTCTGTCTGTCCCCAACTCCCCACACTTACCCTGTGTCTGTCTATCCCAGTGTCCGTAGTCTGTCCCCACACATACCCTGTGTCTGGCTGGCTGGCTGTCCCCAACTCCCCACACAGACCCTGTGTCTGTCTGGCTGTTCCCCGACTCCCCACACATACCCTGTGTCTGGCTGGCTGTCCCCGACTCCTCACACATACCCTGTGTCTGTCTATCTGTCTATCCCAGTGTCCGTCTGTCCCCACACATACCATGTGTCTGTCTGTCTGTCCGCAACTCCCCACACTTACCCTGTGTCTGTCTATCCCACTGTCCGTCTGTCTGTCCCCACACGTACCCTTAGGCCACATGCAGGGCAAAGCCTGTCTGCATGGCCTGCACCCAGGGGTGCTCTCCTGCCTGGGGAGGCTGTGCTGCGCTCTCACCCGTTTGTGGGTGGGACCCAGGAGCAGGGGCAGTCCCCACCTAGCCTATTGTAACCAGCTCTGCCCCTGGAGGGCGCCGGGGTGCCAGAACCAGCAGGGGCAGCTCCTCCCTAAGCCAGACAGAGCATCCCTTTGGCTCTAAGTCCCTAGTGTGAAAGGAGAGGAACTCCTAATCGCTGGGCTGAATCCAGAGTCACCCCCTGATCGCGCCGGGGTCAGGGCCAGATTCTGATCTCAGCTATACCCAGTGCAATCTGGAATAACAGCACTGAATCCAGTGCAGCTGGGAGCCGGCTCTCGCCTGCAGCCTGTCCTCCTGTGCCGCCCCGCTCTGGCCAAACCCATTGCTCAGTCACCCCTGCCATGGTCCCCGCACGGGCAGCGGCTGTTTACCCTCAGTGCTGCTGTCTGCCTCTGGGGCTGGGTTCATGACCCGTCTCTCCCCTCACTGCCCAGCTCAGGCCTTGGCGTGCTCTGCCCTGTGCACCTGAATCCAAGCGCTGCTTTTCCCTGGACAGGCTGGGGGAGCAGAGTGCTGCAGGCTCCCCTGAAATCAGCGGGGTTTGTGTGCCGGCTCAGCCCTTGCTGGCGTTTCACTCACACCAGCTCGCTGCCCGCCCCTGGCTGGGCCCTTTGGTATCAGTGGCGGGGGCCTGCCTCCAGCAGGAGCCGGGCAGGCCCAGGGGCTGCTGGCTGCAAGGTGCAGGGGGGCAGGGCAGCAGCTATCACCATGCAGCGTTTGCAAGGCCTCACGCCCAAGCCCTGCAGCATCCGGCCAGTGGCTGAGCAGCCCCCGCTCCCTGGCCCCAAGGCAGCAAAGAGATTCGGCCCCACGGATGTCCAGGTGTTTAAGCACCGATTGGGCTGGGGGGACTGAGTGGATCGCGGCACTGGGGCCCCAGTACAGCCCGTGGGGTGGGGGGCTCAGCACTCCCTCGCCCCTCTGATTCTCCAGGATTCGATTTGTAGGGGAGGGAGTCTGGGAAATTGGCCCTTGTTCCCCCCCCCCGTGATCTGCCCGCGGTGTGAAATATCAGCTCTCTGTGTACACGTCTGCACACCTGCGCTCACTAGCATTGTGCGTTCTCCTGCCCCTCTCTGCGTTGCACCAGGCTGTTCACCACGGGCTGTCCCCAGTCAGTCATGGCTTGTGACTCACCCTGTGCCCCCGAGGGCCTGATCCTGCACCCGCAGCTCATGGCCACTGAGGCAGGGCTGGGGCCTTGGCTTGCAGCCCAGGGTCGGTGGTAGCCAGGGACTGGCTGCGTTTCAAGTGTCCTAACAGAGGCAGGTCATGTTAAAATGATGCAATCAGCAGTTTGGTATTTCGGTCCGTGCTCCTGACACGATAATCAATCACCGTGCTGCTTCCCCGGGCACCAGGCCTCCAGGCTATGGCAGGCATGCGTGAGGCCAGGACAGCTGTAGCCCGGGTTGGTACCTTTGGAAAATATGAGCCGCTCTTATCCAGCCCGGCTGCAACCTGCCGAACGTCTCAATACAGCATGAGAGACGTTTTCCTTCTGCCTCCTTAAAGCCCCGGGAGCTGGGGAATGACGCCGGCGCCTCTGCTCTGCTGCTTGGGATCTGTATTGTGTCTCCTGGGAGCCGGGCTGCACCTTGCACAGGGGAACGATGTCCCCGGACAGAGCCCCGCTGAGCAAGGTGCTGCCCAGACCATGCTGAGAGCCACTAGGAGCCGCAGAGCCCGCGTGCCAAAGGGCTGGAGAAAAGGACTCAGAGCCATTGCACAAACCCACGGCGCACAGGGAGTCTGTGGGAGAGATGGGAAGTGAACTGAGACCTCCAGGGCTTTTGCCCACAAGTGGAAAAGCTGCCAGACCTTCTCCAGCGTGTGTGACTGTCGCCCCCGAGTGGTGGCTGCCCAGGGAGGGTGGGCACTCTAACACTGGATGGTGCTAGACAAGGATCAGGGCCCATTGTGCCAACCAGTAACAGGAGCAGGAAGCTTGGGATGTAGGTAATGGGTTATGCCCAGGGAGCTGGAGTCAGGGGATCTGCGTTCTAGGCCCAGTGCTGACAACTTCTCTCATTCTGTGACCTTAGCCGACCCTTTTAAAGTCGCCGTGTGCCTCGGTATCCCCATCTCTAAAATGGGGCTAATACTGATCCACTTCACAGGGAGTAATCAGCTTGTGACGGGGGCGTGCAAGGTGGGGCTGTAAAACCGCTCACTAGTTTTATCGTGACAGGGAGGGTTGTGCAAAAATAGCAAATAGGGCAGGCTGGAAAATTGCCCAAGGGAGACGGGTGGGTAAATGCACGAAAGCTGCTATGGTGGTGATGGGGTCGAGCGAGTCCAGATCTCTGCCTTCAGTGAGCCACCAGCGAAGCCCTCCCTCGGGGCGAGCAGCCGGCACCTCGGCCTACTCGCTGGCAGCTCCGCGCTGGGGGGCCTGTCCCGGACTCTCCTCCAGCCCAGCGCAGGGCCTGTCCCCTTCCCAGCCGGGGAAGAGCTCCCTGCGGCGACGGCCCCCGAATTCCTTCGGCCTTGGCAGCACCCCAGTGAAATCCATCCCCTGGCACTTGTCAAACCCGGGCTCTCCTCACCCCAGGGCTATTTATACGGGCCAGCATTCTTCCAGGGGCGCTTGGCAGCGCACGGGCCAGTCCCTCCTGGCAGGCTGAATGAAAAAATCCAACAGCCTGTCAGCTTCCAACGCCCAGCCCTGCCTCTGCGCCACCCCAGGCCTGGGCAGCGGCTGACACCAGCCCCCTCTGAATGCCTGTAAATGGCTGGGTGAGGTGCGGGGGGAACCAGGCCATAGGGGCTGCATGGTCGTCCCAGCTATGAGATGAGCGCACACCCGGCCTCCCCATTGGACCCCCCCCACCCCCCTCACCAGCGTCTAACCGCCGGGTGCTGATCTCATTGGCTTTGAGCTCGCGCGCCTGTCAGGGGCTGGCGGAGCGGGACGCCTGGTCATTGTCAGCGTCCCTGCTGCGGGCGGAGGAGACGGCTCAGCCGTAGTGAACGTCAAGAGGGTCCTGTGCTGAGGCTGCTGCTGGCCACAGGCTCTCTCTAGGTCCCCAGCTCACTGAGGCCCACTTTGCCATTGCCCTGCGCATGGTGCCGTTAGCTGGGCCTGTGCAAAGTGGCAGCAACTCACACCCACTCCGCACTAGTGTAAATCATCCAAGGGGGCGACAGAGCATCAGACTCAGGGTCCCCTAACGCCTGCCGTGGACTGTGCCGCATTGGAAAGGACAGCTGGCTACACTGCCCCTGCAGGGGCCCCATCGCCGATCCTACAGGCGCCATCCCACGGGGCCCCAGGCTACTCCCCGATCCTACAGGGCCCCCAGCTGCTCTCTGACCCCTAGGGAGCTGTGTCCAAAGCTCGCTCATACAGACTCCAGCCAAGTTCTTCCTCTCTGCAACAGCACCCTCGGCAGCTTGCAGGAGATGCTTGTACTATAAGAACCGCCCTTTAAAACTGGCTCCTTCCACTGAATGATCGTAACACGCTTTAGAAATACCACCGTTATTCCCTGTCCCATGGGGAAACTGAGGCACACAGAGGGGCGAAACGATTTGCCATAGGTCCTACAAGTCCCTGGTTGAGGCAGAAAGAGAATGCGGGTCTCCTGGCTCCAGTTCTCCCTGTGCTAACCAGTGGACCCGACTCCCAGAACTGGGGCTAGAACCCAGGAGTCCTGACTCCCTGGCCGCGGTTTATCCACAGAATCAACCTTCCTCCTCAGTGTAAAAAATAAAAATAAGCAGCAACTCCGATGTAATGACGCAGCAGCAGGGGAGGAAGGGTGAGTCTGAGGCCCTCACCCGTCCCCGGATCACACCCTAAGACAGAGCGTCCCAGCGGGAGGGGAGGGTTCCCATCGGAATGACCTCACTGACGGGCAGCCCAGAGCTCAGCGCTAGGAATAGCCCATTCAGGCACCACGTATAAATAGCCCGGCAGGATAGTGATAGCATGAGCCCTTGCCGGTGCTATTTGCCCGGCAGAGCCAGTGAGAGATGACACCCAGTTTGAGGAGGACCGGGGAGAATATTTGACACGCTACCAGGGCTGTCCCGGCTCAGACGCACAGCGCCTCCGGACCTGCATTGTGCTGGGGGAGAGAGAATGGACTCAGCACAGGCCTCACCCCCAGGCAAAGCTCCTGCTGGTTTCAGTAGGACTCTTGCTTGAGTGAGGCCTGCACGATCCGGCCCCGGGTAGAAAGAAACTTGATTCCCTCCTCCTGCTTTGTAAAAGCCTGGTTTGGATGCAAATGTAGGAGTCTGCACCGCACGCAAGAACCTCTTCTGTAGTGTTTAGGAATAGGACAGTGCCCCGTTCAATCGTCTGTGAACCTGCTAGTGGTGCTCTCCGCGTTGCTGAAGCCCCAGAGCAGCAGTGTGTGTGGGGCTGGGTGTGAGAGGGTTAATGAGCCTGGTTGCTTGGGATGGACTGTGGCAGTGGGGTTTCTTCACGGCGTTGTTTAAAGAGCAAAAGACAGAACCTCTCCCACTAAAAATTAAGCTGCCCTGTATTTTTCAAACAGTTTGTGCTTTATTTCCTGGGCGCGGGTTGTCATCTGAGGCCCTGTATAAATAATGTTCAGGGTGGCTAATGCTGGCAATATTTGGTGTATTTCCTACAACCCCAGCTCCTGGATTCATGTGACTCTCAGCTAGGGTTGCCAACTTTCTAATCACACCAAACTGAACACCCTAGCCCCGCCCCTTCCCCGAGGCCCCGCCTCCTGCTCTTCCCCAGCCTCACTCACTTTCACTGGGCTGGGGCAGGGGGTTGGGGTGAGGACTCTAAATGGGGGTGCGGGCTCTGGGATGGGAACAGAAATGAGGGGTACAGGGTGTGGGAGGGGGCTCTGGCTGGGGCAGGGAGTTGGGGTGCAGGAGGGGATGAGGGCTCTGGCTGGGGGTGCAGGCTCTGGGGTGGGGCCAGGTTTGAGGGGTTTGGTGTGCGGGAGGGGGCTCCAGGCTGGGGGAATGGGGCCGAGGGATACAGAATGTGGGAGGGGGCTGTGGGTTGAGGCAGGAGGGGGTGAGGGCTCTGGGATTGGGCCAGGGATGAGGGGTTCAGGGTGTGGGAGGGGGCTCTGGGCTGGGGCAGGGGTTTGGAGTGCAGGGGACGTGAGGGCTCTGGGCTGGGGGTGCGGGCTCTGGGGTGCAGGAAGGGGCTCCAGGTTTGGGGGGCTCTGGGCTGGGGGTACAGGCTCTGGGGTGCAGGAGGGGACTCCAGGCTTGGGGGGCTCTGGGCTGGGGGTGCAGGCTCTGGGGTGCAGGAGGGTGCTCTGGGTTTGGGGGGGTAGGCTCTGGGGTGCAGGAGGGGACTCCAGGCTTGGGGGGCTCTGGGCTGGGGGTGCAGGCTCTGGGGTGCAGGAGGGGACTCCAGGCTTGGGGGGCTCTGGGCTGGGGGTGCAGGCTCTGGGGTGCAGGAGGGTCCTCTGGGTTTGGGGGGGCTATGGGCTGGGGGTGCGGGCTCTGGGGTGCAGGAGGGGGCTCCGGGTTGCCGGCCAATGGGCGTGTGGAGCCGGTGCTCAGACAGCGCACAAAGCCCCGTGGCCCCCCCCACCTAGGAGCCACTTCCGGGGCGCAGCGCGGTGCCCCAGAACAGGCAGAGACCAGCCCGCCTTGGCCCCACAGCACCACCGACTGGACTTTTAACGGCCCGGTCGGCGGTGCGGCCCGGAGCCGCCAGGGTCCCTTTCCGACCGGGTGCTCCCGACGCTCCGCTTGCTTTCCAAGGAAGTGTCTGGGCCTCGGGGTTGCAGAGAAAAGGCAGGAACTGTGACACCAGGTAGGGCTGCCAACCCCCCAGGCCTGTCCCGGGGTCCCCAGGAATTAATGATGTCGTGTGAGGAACCCTCCGGGAATCCACAGCTCGAGCCCAGGCGAAGAACCCAGCCGCGTTATCAAACCCTCCTGCTCGCCAAGCCAGACTCGGGCATTTCTGAGTCTGACCCAGGGGTTTGAGGGGGGCTGCAGCGCCAGCCCGGTGCAAACCATGTTACCCCCCCCCCCCAGTTCACTAAGGGGGAGAAACCCACGTGGCGGGTCTGGGCTCTTCACACCTTTGCAGCTGCAGTATCACCGCCCTGGGAGTCCGCCAAGCCAGGGGGCAGCCGAGAGCCAACGCTGCCTCCCGCCCTAGGAAGTGGGGCGCTCTTTGGCGCGCTCAGGGCCAGCTCTGTGGTTGTTCCTTTTCGGAACGAACCAAGTCAGAGTTAGATAGGGGGGATTCTTTAACAAGGTTGTTTTGTTTGGGGGGGTTCGAAAATAAATTAAAAAGAAACTAAAATAAATGCTGTTTTCCCCCCACTCTTTTAAGGGATTGTGCGTAGAAAAGGGGGGGCTTGGCGGGGATTCAGAGAAAGACCGATGGTTTGCCCCCCCCGTCGTAGATGGTCTGTTCCACGCTCCCCATTCCCTGGGATGGGACGTTCCAAGGTCTCGCCTCCCCCCCGTGCCGGGCGGGGGTGGTTCATTCTAGCGGAGGCGGGGCCGCGGCCAGCTTCGGAGGCAGGTGAGTCGGGGGAGGCAAGTGGCCCGTCTTGGTCCCCCCCCCCCCCCGGGGCCCCCCCCCCCCCCCCCCCGCCCCCCCGCCGCCCCCCCCCCCCCCGCCCCCCCCCCCCCCCCCTCCCCCCCGCCCCCCCCCCCCCCCCCCCCCCCCCCACCCCCCCCCCCCCCCCACCCCCCCCCCCCCCCCCACCCTCCCCCCCCCCACCCCCCCCCCCCCCCCCCCCCCCCGCCCCGCCCCCCCCCCCCCCCCCCCGGCCCCCCCCCCCCCCCTCCCCGCGCCCCCCCTCCGCCCCCCCCGCCCCCCCCCCCCCCCCGCCCCCCCCCCCCGCCCCCCCCCCCGCCCCCCCCCCCCCCCCCCCCCCCCCCCGCCCCCCCGCCCCCCCCCCGCCCCCCCCCCCCCCCCCCCCGCCCCCCCCCCACCCCCCTCCGCCCCCCCCCCCCCCCCCCCCCCCCCCCCCTGCCCCCCGCCCCCCCCGCCCCCCCCCCCCACCCCCCCCCCCCCCCCACCCCCCCCCCCCCCCCCACCCTCCCCCCCCCCACCCCCCCCCCCCCCCCCCCCCCCCCCCCCCCTGCCCCCCGCCCCCCCCGCCCCCCCCCCCCACCCCCCCCCCCCCCCCACCCCCCCCCCCCCCCCCACCCTCCCCCCCCCCACCCCCCCCCCCCCCCCCCCCCCCGCCCCACGCCCCCCCCCCCCCCCCCCCCCCCCCCCGCCCCCCCGCCCCCCCCCCGCCCCCCCCCCCCCCCCCCCCTCCCCCCCCCCCCCCCCCCCCCGCCCCCCCGCCCCCCCCCCGCCCCCCCCCCCCCCCCCCCCTCCCCCCCCCCCCCCCCCCCCCGCCCCCCCCCCCCCCCCCCCCCCCCCCGCTCCGGCCGGGCCCCCATCGCCCCCTTCCCGGGCCCCCCATCTCCCTCCCCCTCCGCTCTGGAGAGGTGGGTCTGTACGAGCCTGTCATGGGGTGGGGAAACCGAGGCACACAAGGGCAAAGGGACGTCTCCCTGGTGTCATAAGCCAGGGAGCAAACCAGACAAAACCAGTGCTGATCACTTACCTGTAGCAGAGAAGAGAGCCCCAGGAGCTGGGGAAGGGGGTTTTCCTGGCCATCTCATGGCCCAGTTCTCTCTCCTCCTTCCTGGGTCAATGCTGTGCATTACAACTGTACCTGAGAAACCACCTCACCTAGACAGGGCCTAACTCGCACCTCCTGTCTACACCCATCACAGCAGAGTCTCCTGGACACCCCCCACCACAGTGTTTGTCTAGTGCACCTTGCTACGGCGGGTGCTAAGCTTTCTTAACTCTCTTCAGACTAGGGGATCATTCATCAGCCGTCACCGCTGCTTAAGAGGAGACGCAGTTTCCTATAACCCCGATGTAAAGAATCCGTCTCCTCTTGCTAATGCAGACACGGAGTGGGTTTCTTTTTTAAACGGCTTCGGTCTGGCTCTGCATGTCGTCGCCAGTCTGTGGACAACTCACGAGCTGGTTGTAAAAACTGACTTTCCAGGTGCTAGCTGAGCCAGGTTGCGAAATCGCCTTTCTGGGAGGGGTGGTAGCATGAAATGTTGTTTGGTCTGGAGTACCCAGGGCCTCTCGGATCTCCTCCCCCCTTTTTTTAAATAAGAGAAGGGTGTTTGTGTCACCTTAAATAGGAATCACTAGGGGGCAGTCTCTGCTGTCATTACAGACAGGCTTCTTTTACAGATGTGGTTGTGAGCCTGATTGCGTTGGCTTTCCACAGCAGAAATAGCCTCCCGCCCCGATCCCCAGTTCCCCCGCAGGTTTAACGTCAAGCTGACACATCTCCGGAGATCTCCGCCATGTTTTGCAAGACTTGGAAGATCCCCAGGTTGTTTCGGGTGGCACCCTGGGCATGTGAGACCAAAGGACGGGAACGGTTATTCCTTATCACGGTCCATTGCCATTCATTTAGTCCCCTGACCTGCGGGGTTATAATGCTTTCTACACACACACAAAAGTATTCCCCCATGGTAAAAATATTCTTTATCGAGAATAACCGCAAAAATACATGTTCAAGCAGGCATCCCGAAGCAGTGTGTTGTAGTGGTTAGAGCGAGGGCTCAATTTATTCAGAGCTTTTTTCCTTTCTTGTTTTGTGAGCCTGAGTCTCTGTGCCTCAGTTACCCTCTTCGCCGTTTCACAGCTGGGGAAATTGCCTAGCACACAGTGGGGTTGGACGGCTTAGTTCATGGTTGCAGAGCCTGCCGAGATCCTCTGATGAAAGGCGCTGTAGCGATGCCAGGCTTTATGAATAAGTGCCAACGAAAGATGACAATGTAGTGTTGCCTCTGTCCAGTGTCAGCACGCGCCGTGCGCTGTCTGGCTGAGGGCAAGGAAGGGTGAGGGTTACCCTCCTGTTGCAGAGCAGTGAGCTGAGGAACAGGGAGGCTGGGCCTTGCCCGTGGCCACCAAGCAAGTCTGTGGCCGAGTCCGGAATGGAACTCGGATCACGCGATTCCTGGGGTCCTGCTCGCACCAACAATTGACACACCCTGCTTGTGAGCAAACAGCTGACCCTGGCTGTTCTGCTCTGGTGACAGTCAGTGGCACGGCCGTGCCTGGACGTCCCGACAGAGCCCTGCCACGCTGAGAACCGTTTCATAGAATCATAGAATCATAGAATCTCAGGGTTGGAAGGGACCTCAGGAGGTCATCTAGTCCAACCCCCTGCTCAAAGCAGGACCAAACCCAACTAAATCAGCCCAGCCAGGGCTTTGTCAAGCCTGACCTTAAAAACCTCTAAGGAAGGAGATTCCACTACCTCCCTAGGTAACCCATTCCAGTTCTTCACCACCCTACTAGTGAAAAAGTTTTTCCTAATGTCCAACCTAAACCTCCCCCTCTGCAACTTGAGACCATTACTCCTTGTTCTGTCATCTTCTATCACTGAGAACAGTCTAGATCCATCCTCTTTGGAACCCCCTTTCAGGTAGTTGAAAGCAGCTATCAAATCGCCCCTCATTCTTCTCTTCTGCAGACTAAACAATCCCAGTTCCCTCAGCCTCTCCTCGTAAGTCATGTGCTCCAGCCCCCTAATCATTTTTGTTGCCCTCCGCTGGACTCTCTCCAATTTATCCACATCCAGTTTCTGCCCAGAGGAGTTCACTCTCTCCATACGGGCAGGAGAACAGGAGGGTTCTTCTCTCCATTGTACAGCTGGGGAAGTGGGGCCTGGGGAGGCAAAGTGACTTGGCCAAGGTCCCACAGTCAGTGGCAGAGCTGAGAACTTGAGCCCAGATTTCCCGAGTCCCAGGCCGGTGCCATAACCCCAGCCCCACCCTCCTCTCCGCTGCCGCAGTCTGTCCCGCGGTCACAGTGAGCTGACGTGTTGCTTGGTTACAGGGAGAGCGCCACTCTGCCGTCCCCAACTGGAAACACCGGCCATGAACTGCCGCGCCGAGGTGCTGGAGGTCTCGGTGGAAGGCCGCCAGATCGAGGAGGCCATGCTTGCCGTGCTCCACACCATCCTCCTCCACCGCAGCACCGGCAAGTTCCACTACAAGAAGGAGGGGACCTACTCCATCGGGACAGTGGGGACGCAGGACGTCGACTGCGACTTCATTGACTTCACCTACGCCAGGGTCTCCTCCGAGGAGCTGGACCGAGCGCTGAGAAAGGCCGTCGGGGAATTCAAGGTAAAGAGCTTGGAGCCAGTCACCTTGGCTGACTTCTCAGAGGATGTGCAGACCAGAAATCCCAACGGGTTGGTGGAGCTGCAGACCCTTAGCCCTGCTGTGAATCAGGCCCAAGGCATTGAAAGGAAGGTACTCCGCATGCGAGATTTTGGCCTTAGCCTCCCGGGATGCGTCTTCGCTCCACGGTTAACCTAGGCTCTCCCCCGGGTTTTAACCCAGCTGCCTGCCATCTACCCAGAAGAGCCTCTGCCCCAGGTCTGGAGAGGTTTTAAGCCTGGGAAGGTGGGTTAGAGCCCTGGCTGGGACCTGCTCACTCTGCAGTAAGGACGCAGACTGAATAGTTCGAGTGCTGATAGTCCTCCAGCGCCCTTCCCACAATTCCACCCCGAAGGACAGACAAGGTCTCCCTCACTTGGACTGGGAAGGAATCCTAGAGTCTCAATACAGGGAACCTTGGGATACGTCCCCAGGCCGAGCGCAGAACCAGCGAGGACAGAGAAACGCAAAAAGGGATTGCAGGGGGGACGCTCGCTCCTCGGCTAGGCTAACCCGGTGCCCACACTCAGGTGCCGATCACACAGACACGTCCTCAGTGCATTGCATTCTTCCTCTGTAAATCAGCTAACCTCAGCGGTGTGTGTGTGTGGCAAAGTGCTTGGAAATTCTCTGGGGAAAAGACACTAAGTGCAAAGTCATCTGGGGTAGGAAAATACTCCATTGCAAAGGGCTGGGAATTAACCCAGCATCCTGCACTTTGGGGCTATGCAGCCGCCTTCATAGAGAGCATCATCGGAGTCGTCACAGAGCGGAAAGGAGAATTGTGTAGTTCTCTGTAAAGAGAGGCGCTGGCTCTGTGGATGGACGAGGTCTGGATACAGTGACTCCCCCAAGCCATAGAGAGTTAATGGCAGGAGACATGAAGCCCTGGCAGTTCAGCATCCTGTGGTCCTAGTACCATTTGGAGAGGCACATCTCTGCATGCTGCTCCGGCTCTCTCTCTGTGGCGCCTTGCCCGCCACACTCTGTGCTTATTGCTCAAAGCTCGCGGTGTGTAATGCAGCGGGGCCTAGATACTGTCCATCTCGTAATGCCTATTCACTGCGATTTGTGCCCCAGCTAATTTAGAGGCTATATTGGGGATGGTCAGATTGTGACAGGGTTTCTGTGGAATTAAATCCAAGACATATGTTGCAGTTAATTTTAACTAGGGAGATTTAGGGAACAAATCATCCCTTGAGTTTTCTGCATTATGAACCACGGTGTCCTAAATCCTGCTGAAAAGGTCATGGGAAGCAGTAATATCTGGGTTGTGGAGAGATTGGATGTCATCTCAAACCATCACTGTTCAAATACTTTATCATCTGTAGAGTGTCCGGTTTGGCAGCCCCATCCCGGATTTCCAGCCCTAGGAACTTACAATCCTCCTTAATCATCAAGGAAAGCGATGAAGGTTGCAAAGCACAAAATTTAAACTTCCCTTTACGTTTTCTGCTCCTGGGCTGCCCCGACTTAGCAATGCTGGAGTCATTGCCACAGGCAGCTGGGATGAGCTGGGGGGTTGGGAATTCGCAAACTGCATGGTGCCCACCCGACAAGGAGCTGTGTTCCTTTTCCCAGGTGTGTCTAGTCCACGTGAGCGACTGAGCCTCTCAAACCCCCTGTAAAAGTGTTTCCACATTTCGTTTCTTGTGCTTTGGTTGATTTGCCCTGTTTTTATGATGGACGCGCCACCAGCAGCCGTTTGTTTCCAGTGCTTTGCTAGCCCTAATTTGCAGTGATGAGGTCAGTCGTCAGCTTTGCAGTTCTATTTAATATTTTAAAAAGTCAGGTTAGCTCTGGACGAGGCTGCTAACGGTGAGACTGCTCAGTGTAACGACTTTATCTGGCTGGGCTTCCGAGAGAGAAATCTCAAACTGCTGAAAATTAACAGTGTCTCCAGGCCCTGAAGAGCAGAGCTCCAGTAAATGGGAACGGCTTCTGGACAGCAGCAGTTTCACACACTGAGCTCTGTTCTGCTGGGCGAAGGAGTGGAGGGCGTGTGGCTCAGGCCCTCAGCTCTGAACATTGGACTAAGACAAAGAAGATGTTTGGCTTACGTCCGTGATCTGGGAGCGTGTTACGCGGTTTCATGGACCCTCACGGAAGGTTAGTTACTCTGTTTTACAGCTGGAGGATCTGAGGACCAGGAGAGGATGTGACCTGTCAAAGTCACACAATGCATTCGCGATACATCCAGGCATGAAACCCAGCAGTCCTGCTGCCCAGTCCCCTGCTCTAGCCAGGAGGTTCCCTCACTGGGGCAAGTTACAGCCATTTTACCAGATACTTCCTTAGCTTTCTCCACCAGACAGTGCCGGGGTCTCATGGTTTCATGTTTGTAAGATGTAGCGGCTGCTTTTGGCACTGCTGTGCTGGCCTCGTGAGCTTTACCTGCTTCTATTGTCTGTGGAAGAGCCCTCCTGCTTTTCGGGATTGGCGTCTTTTTGAGGTACTGATATTCTGCACACCTGGCAGAATTGAGTTACGGGGCGCTGCAGCTCTGGGTCTGAACTTCCTCCTCTGTGGCGACAGGAGGAATGGCCTAGTGGTCAGGAGCTGGCCTGCAACTTGGGAGACCTGGGCTCAGGTCCCTGCTCTGCCACAGACAACGTGTGACCATGGGCAAGTCACTTAGCCTCCCTGTGCCTCGGTTTCCCATCTGGACTGTCCTGCTGTAGAGGGCTATTGGGAGGGGGGTACATGAGGTGTTCAGACACTGGTGACAGGGCCAGCTGAGTAGCAGAGATAGCTAGAGCTGATACTTGCATATCACTCCCAGGGGGAGGGATAGCTCAGTGGGGGGGAGGGATAGCTCAGTGGTTTGAGCATTGGCCTGCTAAACCCAGGGTTGTGAGTTCAATCCTCAAGGGGGCCACTTAGGGATCTGGGGCAAAATTGGTCCTGCTAGTGAAGGCAGGGGGCTGGACTCGATGACCTTTCAGGGTCCCTTCCAGCTCTATGAGAGAGGTATATCTCACTGGGGTGGGGTCGGTCACAGCTCAGGGAAACTGCAGCTGTAGTTCCCCCTCCATGGCCCAGCAAGGGCACCAGCTCTCAGGCGTCCAGCCCGCCCCCGGCCATTGCCTGACTTGGATGGAGGCCCTTCTGAGCGGGGTATTTCCAGGCTGCCTTCGCTGTGTTATTCCCAGCAGAGCGGCTGCCCACACCTGCTGGCTTTCTCTGCAGAGATGGTTAACGGTGTGACGGCACCACCCAGCACTTCCTATGCAAACCGACTTTAGGCAAGAGGCACTACAAGGAAAACACATTCTCCACACATGCTAACCCGCTTACCAGACGTCACCCCATCTCTCACATGGGCTCTGGGGGACAGTTCCTGCAACACCCCACCAAGGAGTTTCCTTTGTAGTCCCGAGTTCATCACAGCTTCAGCTCAGAACAGGCCCCTCTGCCCTTTATACAGTTCAGGGGTCTTTGATCCAGTAAGTGGCAGACAATTGGCTTCTCTCCCCAGGGTGCAGCTTCAAAAGGGTGGACTCAGAGTGGGCCATTTGCATCCTTCTCACCCCTCGGGTTCGTCCTAGGAAATCCACTTTACACGCCTTGTCTCAAAGTCCGTAGCAGTTCCCAACATCTCCATTAACTAAGTCCCTAGGAAAGTTACACTCAACCCTACAATAACACACAAAGCATTGCATTTTAAATACAGTGGGCCCCAATGGATTAAACCTAATTCCGTAAGATTTAATTTAAACTGTATTGAATTATCTTAATTCCATAGGGGTTTGTCCAGGACAGAGCCGGGGACTGGCTGTCATGGTTTGGCCAGATGGCCCTTGCTCCAGTGTCCCTAAGCCCCTTGACCTCGCTGTGCCTGGTGCTCTCTCCGCAGGACGCCCTCCGATACTCAGGCAGCGACGGCATCGGGCAGATCTCCCTGGAGTTCTACCAGAAGAAGAAATCGCGCTGGCCCTTCTCGGATGAGTGCATCCCCTGGGAGGTGTGGACCATCAAGGTCAACGTGGTGAACCTGGCCAACGAGCAGGAGCGGCAGATCTGCCGGGAGAAGGTGGGGGAGAAACTGTGCGAGAAGATTATCAACATCGTGGAGGTGATGAACAGGCACGAGTACCTGCCCAAAATGCCCACCCAGTCGGAGGTGGACAACGTCTTCGATACGGGCCTGAAGGACGTGCAGCCCTATCTCTACAAGATCTCCTACCAGATCACCGACTCCCTCGGCTCCTCCGTCACCACCACCATGCGGCGGCTCATCAAAGACACGCTGGCTCTGTAGGGCCAGGCGCCTGGGGACAGGGGGCTTGCGCCTTTCTGCTCCCCATCACACAGGATGACCCAGGGTATCCCGGCAAGTAGAATCGTCTCAGAGCACGGTCCCAGCAGGTGTCTGCTTAGATCCCGCCCTTTCATCTGTACATTTCAGATGGAAGCGTTCTGCAGGCTGGACTTGGGCCGGCCCTTAATTGTGAATCTCCGTATGTGGGGGTCTCCTGGGGCTGCAATCTGAAATGTCAGCAAACTGCTCCTTGTGCCACGTGGCCTATATTGGCTCCCCTGCCCCAGTCTCCCTTTCCTCCCTCAGATCCCTCCTGAAGCCCCAGGTCCCTTATGGAACCTCGTCCCTGCACTGCCTGGCACTGCTGCTGCCTTGTTTCATCGGAGGTGGATTGTGAATTCCTGGACAGGGCCCCTCCTCTCGCCCCCTGTCTGTTTGGGGAGGGGCTTTGCACAGGCTCTCACAATACAGCGGTGACCTCTGGCTGGCGGTCGAGTCAGGGATTGTATTTCACTGTCTTGTTGTAACAGTGGGGAAAGAATTGCCCTCAAGAGAGCACCTGTGACCCCCCAGAGCCGCGGTTAGAACAGCAGTCGGGAGTCTCTGTGGGTGCCCATGAGGCAAGGCCCTTCTCTGCCTCTCTCTCCGTCTGGGATAGGGGGAGAATGCTGCAGGTGGTCGAAGAGCACACCAGGGTAAGCAGATAGTCTTTGCTAAGCTTGATAAAGCCCCTTCCCGAAAATACTGGGGCGCAGCCGGGCACTTGCACAGCCACTAAACCCCATATTCCCTAGTCAGTCACCTGAAACCAAGTCCACGTCTGACGTGCAGCAAATGTGGTGAGAGTGGCCGCTGTAAGCAGAGAGGGCTGGGCTGGCAGGAGACGTGAGTGCCGCGAAAGAGCGGCGGTTGCTTCCTGTTCCTGCAGGCTCCGTCTCCGCACAATGTGCCGTCAGAGGGGCCAGTAACTACGTGTACCTGGGCACACAGGAGCTATTGCGCTGCCATCACCCTCAAAAATCCCCCCTTCGTTCTTCCTGAGTGCTACAAGAAAACGAAGCAGCCAGGAGCTCTGTTTAAAGCAGGGGTGAGATCTCCAGACCCTGTCTCATCAACACACTTACACCCCCGTCCCCACTTCCTCTCGAATGGAGACTGAGGCCCATGTGTTTGTTACAGACACCCTGGGTTTAGAAACTGACCTGTCTGTATTCTGTAGATCTCAGACTCTGGGTGTAATAAACACTGGCCTGGGCCTTCTCTTTACTCCGTGTCTCGGATTGTCGAGAGTGTCTCCCCCCTGCTCAAGTAGCGCCACCTCCATCCGAGTCAGGCTTTGCTGATTGCCCAGGTGTCATCCCAGGCCTTGGTGTGCAAGCGCTTCTGCTCCAGAGGTGGAGATGAGCGTGTGGGTTTCTCTGAGTCTACTAATAAACTGTTTTCACATCACAGCTCTCTGCGTGCTCACGTGTTCTTACCAAGGGGCTGTGAGAGTCGGATGGGGGCCAGTGAAGTGAGAACAGTTGCCAGGTGAAGGGCAGAGGAATGGGGAAGCTGACGGGAGGGCTGAATTTCAGGAGGGCTCCGGGCCAACCTGTTCTGTGTTCTGCATCCACAGGCCCCTGCAGAACGCTCAGGTCCCATGGGGACATCTACAGCCAGATTCTCCAAAGAGCCCTGGGCCCAATCCTTGAGAAGTCTGGCCCCTTCCCGGAGCTTCCATCCCTTCCCTGGCCCAGATCATTCCTGACGGCGAAACAGATTTCCCAAGTTCCTCTGCTTGGCCGGCCGCAGTTAACAGGATACGGTGCCTCTTGCGTCCACACCGCAGGTTTGGCTCCAGCCTGGGCTGGTCGTCCCCAGGTGGTAACCAGCCGCGATGGCTCGTCAGCCTGCTGTCAAATCTCGGGTCAGCTCCTGGAGGATGTTTAAATCCCACTCCCACAGCCCTAGCAATGGGACTCACAGGACACAGAGCCTGGCCGTGACTCATGTTTGGCTGCGTTAGGAGCCCCACCTGCGGCCTGGTTTTCAGGCTGGCTGAGCACCCGCCAGGGAGGTCAATGGGAGCTGCGGGTGCTCAGCCCCTGTGGGATGCAGGAGGTGGCTCTGGGCCAGTTCTGTGCCGAGGAGCTCTGGTCTCCAGAGGGGCCAGTGGGACACCTTTCACCAGCACGACCCTTCCGTCGGAATGAACAGAGAGCCCCGAAAAAGGACAAGAACATTGTTCCCGCTAAATAGCACAAGCCTACGAGACCCATGGAAGAAAATAGCTTCTAAGTAAGTTCCTAGCACTCGTTCAGAGGAGCAGCTCAGCCTGACGGGGAGCAGGAATGCAGTGTGAGACCTGTAGGGAAGCACTGATTCACCGCACAGGGTAAAGGGAGACCCAGAGGCAAGGAAGTTAATACAGCAGTACTAGCGGATGGACTTCCGCGAGCCAGCAGTGGGCTAGTCAAACGCCACACGGCGTTGAGAAGCGATTTCTTAGCCCAGTAAACAATTGCTTCTTGGGAAGCGCCCGCTGTGGCTCTTTGTGAGGGGTCTAAGTGGCCTGCAGGTGGGTCACGAAGTCGGTGTCTGAGCCATGGAGTAGCCGTGGAAGCAAGATCCAGGAGTTCAGCGATGCTGGGGGAGGAAGTGGGCCGCGTCCAGGCACTGTGACACTTGGGGAATTTCAGCTGAGGATCTGCCCTTTAGCATCAACATGGAGGCTACTTCAGACGCTGGGCCTGGCCGCAGCAGCTGTTGGAAGAGCCCAGCCCTGCTAGCTAATACGCAGGGTAGGAAGTGAAGGGAACTCGGTCCAGCTGATGCTGCGGCAGGAGGGGATTTACTCCGCTGGGATTGGGTCAGGGAAGGAGGATTAACAAACTGATGAAAAACGCTCTGGCTCTTTACTGACCGGTGGGGAGTTGTTCTGCAGGTGGGGGGGTGAGTCCAAGCTACACAACGGTGTCTGCTGACAGCTGCACCGCAGGGGAACGTCGCATCAAAGCCAAACTTAAATCATTGCTGAAAAGTTTTCTCTTAAAACATTTCTGCTTGAGGCTCAGTGGTTGGCCAAGGTCCACTCACTCCAGTTTAGCCACTTTTCGGCTACCTGTATGCAAAAAGAAACAGAGCCGTAATCACTTCCTCCCTCCCCTGGCTCCACTCCCCTGCCTCCGAAAGGAGCGAAACTTCCCATCTCTGGTCTGGGGGGACGCATGGAGCGGAACAGCACAACGGTTGGCATGAAGGTGGCGAGGGGGGGTTGGTTGTTCAGGCCCCGATCCAGGATGGACATGAGCAGTATTTACCTGGTTTGTTACTGTAGTGCCTGGCTGAGCAGGGCCCCGTTGATGGTAGGGGCGGTATAAACAGACTAGGAGCCAGTGTCATGATCATTACCAGCAGGAGTAGCGGCTGAGGGTGAAATCTGGGCCTCTCTGAAGTCGGGGAGCTTTGCAATTGACTCATTGGAGTCAGGATTTCATCCTCCGTGGCTGCAGGATCGAACCCTCCGCTCCGGACATCGCCAAAGGCCCAGCTTGAGTGGCCAGAGAGGAGCCAGCAGCCCAGATTCCCAAGGGGGGGGGTGCACTGTCCCCTGGGGTGCAGGGAGTTGGGTTCCCTGGAGAAGCATGGGGGGGCTGTTTCCCCAGGGGGAGGGGTTCCCTAGGGATATGGGGGTGCAGGGAGTTGGGTTCCCTGGAGGAGCATGGGTGGCCTGTTTCCCCGGGGGCTGTTCTCCCGGGATGTGGGGGGTGCAGGGAGTCGGGTTCCCTGGAGGAGTATGGGGGGGGCTGTTTCCCGGGGGGGGTTCCCCGGGGATCTGGGGGTGCAGGGAGTTGGGTTCCCTGGAGGAGCATGGGGGGCTGTTTCCCTGGGGGTGCAGGGAGTCGGATTCCGGGGGGAGGGGGTTCCCCGGGAATCTGGGGGTGCAGGGAGTCGGGTTCCGGGGGGGAGGGGGTTCCCCAGGGATCTGGGGGTGCAGGGAGTTGGGTTCCCTGGAGGAGCATGGGGGGCTGTTTCCCGGGGGATCTGGGGGTGCAGGGAGTCGGATTCCGGGGGGGAGGGGGTTCCCCAGGGATCTGGGGGTGCAGGGAGTCGGGTTCCCGCTGCAGGGAGCTCAGCTGTTCGCGCCATGGGGCTGGAGGAAGACTCGTTTCCTGACATCACTTAAGCCCTCCCCGCCCGTCACTGCCCCGCACAATCCGGCTCCACCGGCACTTCTGCGGCTGGCGGCGCCGCGAGCTGCTGCGGGATCTGCACCGGGACCGGGACCGGCTGAGCCGGCAGCGGGGGGCGCTTTGCCACCGCCCCGCCCGGGAGCCCCTCGCCTGCCCCCGCAGCCGAGCCATGACCAGCAGCGCCCCGAGCCCCAGCCGCCCCCCGCGGGCCGCCGCCCCGACCCTGGACGCGCTCCTGGGCGCCTGCTGCGCTCTGGGGAGCGGGGGCGCGGAGAGGAGCCGCTACCTGGCGCAGCTGGGGCAGGTCGCGGTGCTCTGCGTCCTCTGCCTCACCGTCCTCTTCGGCGTCTTCTTCCTGGGCTGCAACCTGCTGCTCAAGTCGGGGAGCCTGGTCGGGCAGGCGGGGAAGGAGCGGAGCCCCGCCAAGGAGCTGGAAGCGGGGATGGGCACCTAGGGGAGGGGACCCGCCCCGGCCCCCGCCTGGAGCCCCGGCGGCACGTGCTGGGGTGTCTGGAGGGTAACGGGACCCCCCCCCCCTTTCTCCTCTCCCTGCTCCGGAGCGGGCCCCGGGACGTCCGTCTGCGAAGCTCGCTGGGCGCTGGGTGACCGTTCAAACGGGCTGGAGCCCGAACCGGGGTCTGGGGCTGCTCCTGCTCCGGGCAGAGTCTGTTTGTCCCGGCCCCAGCTAAAGCCAAACCGCAGCCGGAGCTGGGAACCCCCCGCGATTTGCTGCTGCGCGGCCAGAGGCTCCTTCCTCGCCTGACAGGGGCAGAGCGCGGGGGCTGCGGATCCGGGACCGGCGGCCGCGGCCCAGTGAGTGTGAACGGTTCCGCTGGAGCCCCGAGGTCGTTTTTCCTCCCTCCGCTGTTCCGTTCAAAATCGGTATTAAACGACATGGAAACGAACTGCGGTTCCGACTTCATTGTCCGCGTGAAATCACCCCCGGGGGCGGGGGGTCGTGTCGCGGGACCGGCTCAGACCTGCCCCAGAGCGCTGCGGGGAGAGGCGGGGGGCAGGTGAAGCGAGGGGGCTCATGGGGACCGTGACCCCAGCTGGGGCAGTTTCACTCCCGTTTAGCGATGGGTCCCGATCCACTTCATCCGTGTGACTCTGGCGCTGCCTCCCACACAGCCCAAGAGTCAGAGAAAAGTCCAGACCAGCCATAACTATACCTGGTGTTTTCAAAGGGCCAGTTTCACAAAGCTGAAAACAATGATGAGCCAAATCAGCTGGGAGGAAGAATTTAATCGGAAAAATTTGAAAGATAATTGGGAATCATTGAAGAACACCGAACCGATTCCCCCAAAGCCACAAGTGAGGAAGTAGGCTGTGCTGGTTAAAAAACCACGGGGGTCAGAGGGGAAGTGGAGGCAGCTATATATACTGTGTCGATATCAAATCAAATGGAAGAAAGGGGAAGTTGATAGTAATGATTAAAAATCACAAGTTAGGAATTGTAGAAAATGGATAAACCAAAGGACAGAAGGTGAACTCTATGGCCAGCAGAGTTAAGGACAATAAGGAGGTTTTTTTAATAAATTAGGAACAAAAAGAATCCTGACAATGGGGTTGGTTCATAGATGAAAATGGTCAAATTATATGTCTGGGAGCAAAGAACTCAGGCCAGACTTGCTGGATGGGGGACTATCCTGGGAAGCAGAGACTTTGAAAAAGATTTGGAGGCCGTGGTGGATAATCCACTGAACATGAGCTCCCTGTGCAACACTGTGACCAAAAGAGTGAATGTGACCCTGGGGTGCATAAACCGGGGACTCTCAAGTAGGAGCAGAGAGGTTATTTTACCTGCTGCTGGAGTCCTGTGTCCGGTTCTGGTGCTCACAATTCAAGAAGGACGTTGATAAAGTACCCAGGGGTCAGAGAAGAGTCACAAGATTGATTAAAGGATTTGAAAACGTGCTTTATAGGGATGGACTCAAATAGCTGCGTCTGTTTAGCTTAACAAAGCGTTCAGGGGTGACTTGATCACATCTGTAAGTATTTGCCTGGGGAACAAATATTTAATCAGGGGCTCTTCAGTTCAGCAGAGGAAGGTGGAACCCGAACCAGTGGCTGGAAGCAGAAGCGAGACACGTTCAGACTGGACATACGGTGGACATGTTTCACATTGAGAGTAATTAACCATTGATGTCATTTCCCAGGGCCCGGGGCAGATTCTCCATCACTGACCATTTTCAAATCAGGCTGGGATGTTTTCCTACAAGCTGGGCTCTAGGGATTACTGTGGGGCAGCTCACTGCCTTATGCTCCAGGAGGGGAACGGCTCCACAGGACCATTACACAGCTTGGCCTAAAACTCTGAGCTAGTGTGACAGCCAGGAGCCCTGACTCCCTCCCAGCCCTGTGCTCTGACCACTACCCTACATTTTCATTGGTGGTTATGATTTATCTGCAACTGTGCTCTTAAGAGGGATGGTCCCTGCTCCACGGACCTGGTGCTGTAAGGACAGACGAGTGGCTGAGGTCAGGAGAATAACAGGCAATGAAATCACCTCCCTGATTCCTCCAGAAAGCAGCTGATGCTTCAGGCAGGAGCTGGGAGCTAATCCCAGTACTTCTGACTTCAGCTGGTGCTTCCCCTCTTGTTTCAAGGGATTAGTCTGGGTCCCTGAGTGAAAAGTGACCTAGTTATGATTGGCTTCTGCTGGGAGCCATAATGAAGCATCATCCATAGGGAAGCCTGGATCGCCTGGTGCGCAAAGCACAGAGTCATGAGTCTATTTCTGGGCTGACCGTGGTCATGTCACTTAATCCTCCTGCGCATCTGTTTCATCCCTGTCTACAGAACAGAGCTAACAGCCCTGACCGGCCTGCCGGGCTGATGTGAGGTTTGGGTTAGTTAACGTGCCAGCGTGAAGGCTGGGCTGGGCTTGCCAGGACGCCTGTTGAAATATCCAGTGTATTAGTGTGTTACTTTCTACTTAGCAGAATTCCTACCGCTGGCAGGGCAGATAACTCACCTTAATACCTCTCTCGGCTACAGCCAATAACAGTGCTGGAGTCTGTCATCACTTTTATGATACGCGTGGTCCCGGGTATTGCAAAGATGCTGGACAGGGCTTTACTTTGATTGCGTACATAAGAAGCAGAGATAAAGAGGCCCCCCCGCCCCGTCAATCCCCGAGGCTATTTCTCTGGCTGTTAGCTCCTGGCTGTAGCAGATGCTTAAATCTCTTCCCTTTAAACATGGGGAACTCAACTGTGCCTGCCACACAAATCCTGTCCCTTGGAAAGGCCTGATTCGGGCAGGGCAGGAGCTGAATGCTTGTCACCTAGCAGGATGGAGCCCCAAAGGCAGAGGCACTGTCCTGTTAGGGAAGATGTGTGTCTAGTAGTTAAAGCAGCAAACTGGGGGTCAGGACTCCTGGGTTCTATCCCCGACTCTAGGAGGGGACTGGGGTGGACTGGTGAGAGCAGGGGGGCTGGGAGCCAGGACTCCTGGGTTCTATTTCTGGGTCTGTGTGACCTTGGTAAGTGGTTTCCCCTCTGTCTCTCTGTGAAATGGGGGTAATACTGGCGCTCCCAGAGGCGCTGACTCCCGGCTGTTTGCAGTGTGCTTTGAGATCCTTGCAGGGGCAGCGCTGTGGGAGCGCAGGGTGTTGTCAAGCAGAGCGCCAGCTGCAGCTCATGGCTCCAGAACAACCTGCTCCGCACTGGGATTGGGCTCTGCGGAGAAGGTACGTTCTGTGCTGGGCAATCAGCGGCCCCAGTCGTTAGCCGGTGACCTCACCCGGAAACCCTTGACCACGGCCTGCCGCGGTTTCCCTTGCAGGGAGTCAGACAGGGCCCAGCCCGGCACTGAGAGCCACACACGTCCCTGGCTCAGGGGTTAAACCCTGCAGAGCCGGGGTGGGACAGTCCTCTGGCCAGCGCAGACCAGTGGATTGTTCCAGCACGCAGAGGGGAGGGCTGTGCACCACCAACACGGGGGCTGAGCCAGAGGCCTGAGCTCAATGGAGCCACGCCAGTTTACAGCACCGCAGGGGGAACCAAGATCACAATCTGGCCCCAGTCCCATTCCTAAGTGCCTGATGGCAAAGTCTTAAAGCAGAGGCTGAGAGGCTCTAAACGTGATCACATGGAAAGGCAAGTGGTCCTGCTGGAAAATAATCCTCTGCCGTTTTAATGCCTTCCTGCCAAAACCCGTCTTAGGGGCTGTGACCCACAAAGCCAGTGCCAGGAAGGGGGCCGCGGAGAAGCTGGATTCTGCTGCGTGCAGGGAGCTTTCTGCACAGGGCTCCTGTGCACTGCCAGCCAGGCTGTGCATCTGCATTGGCTGGATCCAGCCCAGGTGACGAGAGAAACGGATTCTGATCTCAGCTCCCCGGGGGGAAATCCAGTCTCATCCCCCTGCAGTGGGGTCAGGACCGGATTGTCTCAAGTGAGGCCAGTGTAATAGTGAAGTGACTCCAAAGGACTGACCGTGGATTGCTGCCATCGCTGCAGCGACAGGCTCTGGCCCCAGCTGAGCCGCAGGGTTAGGTCGTTCCCAGAGGAGAAGGCGTTTGTGTGAGTCTGCCCCCCCCTGGCCTTGCCCCTCCCACCAGGAGTCCGTCCCACTGCCTCCAGCGGCCCTGTCATGGGAGCGGGAGCAGGGCCTTTGCACGCTGCGATGTGTCGATACTGGCTGCTCCTCCAGCCCCTCAGTACCACTAAATCACCGGACCTGGTGTGTGCCGCGGGGCAGCACCCAGGGTTAGAACTCGGTTAGTGGTGGGCTGTGTGGGGACGCTCCAGCTCTGTGCCCTGAGGGAGCCGGGCAGCCCTGCTGGGTCACAGAGACCTGAGTGCGCTGGGGAACAGGGCCTTTCATTTCTGCACACAGCGCGGGCCGTAACTCCCCCCCCCCACCCTCCCGGTAGCCACGCGTACCACAGGGACTAAGCCACCGCCCCCCTGGCAGGCAGCATCTCGGGGCCAGTTCCTGAGCTGGTGCACCATCGGCGCAGCTCCGCGACGCTAGCCCCGGCTTGCCGTGGGGGGGGTCACAGTGTCTCTGGGAGTGGTTGTAAAGTGCTTGGCGAGCCTGCAAAGGGAGGGGTGGGACTCGGGAGGAGTGCAAGCCACGGTGCTGGTCTGGGGCAGCCAGGGCTGGCGCCTGCCCCCCACAGAAGTGGGGAGGCTCAGTGGCCAGTCTGGATGGAGCACAAGGCCTCAGACCATGTAACGGTGGGGAAGTTCTGCTAGCCCCATTGTGACGAAGTGAGAATGTTTTGTGGTGTTCTTTGAATACTGAGGGGGAAGGGAGATACCTGAGCATGTAACATGAGAACCCAGGAGGGGAGTTGGAGACCAGGTAACACCTTTGACTGGGAATTCGGACAAAGGAAAAGGCTGGGGGAGGAGCCGGGGGGAAGGGAGACAGGAGACGCCTGGAAGGAGTTTTTCAGTTTTGGAAGCTGACTGGAAATGGAGAGGGGTAGCCCCACGGGGCTTGGGCTTCCCCAGGGGCCTGGGGCCTCCCTGGGCCCCCCAGATGGACCTAACTAAAGGGGATCCTGTTGTCTGTACTGGCAAGACCTGTCTTGGACTGTGTTCCTGTCGTCTCAATAAACCTTCTGTGTTACTGGCTGGCTGAGAGTCATGGTGAATCGCAGGAAGAGGGGTGCAGGGCCCTGACTCCCCAACTCTCCGTGACACCCATGTCACAGAGTTTGGGGGGAGACAAGGCCCTGCACCCCCGGCTTCCTGCGGTTCGCCATGACTCTCAGCCAGCCAGTAACACAGAAGGTTTATTTAGACGACAGGAACACAGTCCAAGACAGGTCTTGCACGTACAGACCACAGGACCCCCCCAGTCAGGTTCATCTTGGGGGGCCAGGGGAGGCCAGGAGGTGTCTGGCCTCCCCTCCATTTTCCCAGCCCGCTGCAAACTGAAAACTCTCCAGCCCCCCCTCCTCTGCCTTTGTCCCTTTCCCGGGCCAGGAGGTCACCTGATCTCTTTGTTCTCCAACACCTTCAGTTAGCACCTTTGCAGGGGAGGGGCCCAGGCCATCATTTGCCAGGAGACAGGGTGTCGGCCATTCTCTGTGCAGACCCCTGCACACCCCTGCCCTCTAGGGCTCCACAACAACCGCACACCCTTATCCCACCACCTAGATACTTAAGAAATGCATAGGGGAAACTGAGGCACCCACACAGTATTTAGAGAGAACATTCCCACTTTGTCACACCCCATTTCCCAGATGGGGGAGTGGAGGTGCAGACACTTGCCTAAGGTCAGGCAGCCACTTAGTAGCAGAGAAAGGAAGAGAACCCAGGAGTCCTGACTCCTGGACCTCTGCTCCAGCACGACCAGTGCTGTGAAGGCCATTATGACAGTGAACTGGCTGCCCCCTAATTCACACACCCACAGAGTGGGGAGAATCTGTCCATCCTCATATACCCCTGGCTCTCTCTCCTACACCCCATCTCTCTCTCTCTCACACACATCTATCTATCTGTCTCCATACACCATTATCTATCTATCTATCTATCTATCTATCTATCTATCTATCTATCTATCTTCACACAGGAACTACTCTGAATAATTGCATTAAATCAGTGGCAGTGGTTGCAGTATTGGGTCCTGAGCTGGCGATCTGGGGCCTTCGTGCTGGGGCCTTCGCTGTTTTAGGGATTTGGGGCTGAGGAGGGTGGGTTTAGGACTAGCCTCCTAAACATGGTGGGAAGTACCCGGCCACGCTGGTCTTGCTGAATCCAGTGGCTCAGTGGGAGTCAGTGGAGGCTGAGTGGTAGGAATGGGAGGAGAATCGGATGCTGGGTGTCTATTTTAGCACCTCAAATTGGGCCAGAAGAAGCTCTGAGTTTTGGCCCTGGTGCCACCCATAAGCTTTATAGTCCAGGCGGGGGAGAGGGGGGGATTAGTTCCCTTTTCTGTGACTTTCACAAGTGTGGTCAGTTCTGTGCCCACTGCAGGGCCTGGGAGCTGAGTCTGCGCTTTATCAAAGGGTCTTTGGTGCTCATCAGCAGTGGGGGGGTGTGATGGAGCAGGGAGCCGGGCGGATTTGACCTGGGAATGTTGCAGGGGAGTTACAGTGGGGAGGGGAAGGAAGCTGTGAGGGAGCAGGGCGGATTTGACCTGGGAATGTGGCAGGGGAGTTACATTGGGGATGGGAAGGAAGCTACCTGAGCTGTAACCTGAGCCAGGAGGGGGGTGGGAGAAGTGACACCTTCGCCGGAGACTGAACAAAGGAGAGGAGGAGCAGGGGGAGGGGGGAGAGAGCTGTTGGAGGAGTTTCTAGTTTCAGTTTTGGGCTGAGTGGGGAAACGCAGGAAACCCCAAGCTGGGGGCTAAGTTCCCTAACACCCCCAGAAGGACTTGATTGAGGGGTTCTGGTTGTACCTACAAGCCCTGCTTGGGACTGTGTTCCTGTCATCTAATAACCCTTCCGTTTGACTGGCTGGCTGAGAGTCACGGGGAATCCCAGGGAGAGGGGTGCAGCGCCCCGACTCCCCCACTCTCCGTGACAGGGTGTCAGGTTGCATCAGATGCACAGAGCTCCGGGGGGAGACGGGCTGGGGCGGGGGCGCCGGCTGTGCCAAGCAGGCAGAGTCCGACGGGCATCGGATCCATAGGGGGAAGCTAATGGGGCCTGCAGGGGTGGATGGGGGCACTGGGGAAGGAGCTGGGGGGCAGGGGGAGGTCCAGGGGCTTTTGTCTGCAAGAGCTGACCCCTCTGGCCCTGTCTGCTGCTCTGCCCTGGCCGGGATGCCAGGCCCAGCCCAGCCTGCCCGGTCCCTGGCTCTCTCCGAAGGAGATTCGGGTGCCACCTGCTGGCAGTTTAGGGCCTTAAAGGAGCTGGATTTCTCGGCTGCCCCCCAGGGAGGTGGCGTGAAGGGCTCTGCAGCTCGGGGGGGTCTGAAAAGCCCCCGTGGCCCCAGGGCGGCGGGGCCAAGAGCCTGACACAGGCCGGGGGGGCGCTGGAGACATGCAGGAGGGAAGGATGGGAATCTGCCCAAGGACACGCACCGGGTCAGGGGCACAACAGGGAACAGAACCCAGGAGTCCGGGCTCCCAGGCCCTCCTGCCCTGCTCTAACCCCTAGCCCCCACTGCCCCCGAGCCGGGAACAGAACCCAGGAGTCTGGGCTCCCAGGCCCCCCTGCCCTGCTCTAACCCCTAGCCCCCACTGCCCCCCCCCCCGAGCCGGGGATAGAACCCAGGAGTCCGGGCGGGGGGCGGGGCTCACAGGCCCGGCCCGGCAGCGAAGGGGTGCCGCCCTCGCCCCGCCCCCCGCCCGGCCCGCCAATGGCAGCGCCGCTTACTGCCGGGTGGGCGCGCGGGCCCAGCTGACAGCGGCTCCGGCATGGTAACGTCCCGCTTTGTGTCCCGCGCCGCGCGGGCTGAGACCCCCCCCCGGAACCCCCCCGGCAGTGCCCCCCCCCGCACGGGCTGAGCCCCCCCCAGAAC